>JABFPJ010001063.1:0-29245 GCA_022817425.1 Gryon sp. ZL-2020 | reverse complement strand
AGGCGATATATTTCATTTTATTATTTCATTCATTGTTATAAACAAATTTGTACTCAAAATTTTGTCGAAAAAAAAATGACTTTTAATATTTAGTAGCGCCATTTTGTTATTTTAACTCGAAAAAAAATGCCTTCGTAGCTAAGGGCCTCTATCCTTATGCTACCCAACGCACGTGGAAATTTTCATTTTGCAACAAAATTACATGAAAAATCGTGACAACCGCGGAGCCGTTCAAAAAAATTTTTTGTTCGAAGACGTTATTAACAAGTAATTGTTAATAACATTTTTTTATGTTTTAACATTCTGAAATATTCTCTGATTGTTGCTGAATGCAACGCACATTTTGTTAATAACATTTGTTTAATATAACTTGCAGGATTACGAATTGAATTTAGGTGAAAATTTCACCTTTTCAAAAATATATTCCCCCTTAATAAAGTGTTTCCGAATAGAAAATCCTTACAGAATATCAGTACAAGTTCATGTATTATATGTCTGAGGAATGAAAATACAGCAGATTTTGTGAGAATAAATTAAAGTCAATTTATAGTCTGAATATTTTAATATTCACCTGCATTTGCGAATAAACTGATTATAAAACCGAGTCAAAAAATAGACGGAAGAATAATTTCAACTAAGCCAATAAATCTGTCAAATGTTGGGTTACACACCTTTTGGCAATGGATTGTCACCCCCTCGCAACAAAGTTGTTTCAGATAATAGAAGGGCGATGATTTATTACAAATGGTGGAGATTGTATTTTATGTGATTTCCAACTCACAATGCTTTTATCCATGAATAAACGCTAGATTTACTAGCAAATCTGTATCAAATTATATTTTTCAATCAGTAATTAACATAAATACTTTGACAAACTTATTATCTTAATAATAATTTTGTTATTATTATAATTATTATCATACATTTTTTACATAAAATGTAATTTCAATATTTGCTTTATCAAAATATTGCAATACATCAACCAAATTGTCGTTATATAACATCCATAAAGTGTAATTTATTTTTCAATCTTTTAAATTTAATACAGTGTTTAATGTGAAAATAGCATTTATATGGCTTGCTTTTTTTCCAACACAATTTAAAATCACATACACACACATTGACTGGATACATCACTGAAATTGTATTGTACGATATAAATACAATATAAATACGATATAAATACTGTGATATAAATAATATCACAGTTAATTAATGCTTTGAGTTGCCTTGTTTAAAGGGAATTGTCCATCGTTCTGAAGAGACATTTTCAAGTGACAAAGGACACTACATTTCCCCCTCAACGAAATAGTTTGTAAATTGTTTTTGAAATGGAATTCCTTCAGGATTCTTAATATAATCTCTATTCCGGAAAATTAAATTGTTACGAACTCAGAAAAAATACTGTTAATCCGTAATAAAAGTCAAGTTACTACAGAATCGTAATAATATTAATAATCACATCTACATACAAAGTTACTTTCATGTTGTAAAATGAGTTAAGTTCATTTGAAACGTTTACTTCAATCATTTTAATTAAATCATTTGTGTGACACTTTTCGCTCGTCATAAGTAAATTATCCAATCAAAATGAATTGAATTATTATATGAATACAATATCACATAAATTGTACGTTTTAATAAATCTTCTTTTATTCTACTTTTTCTTAATTTTTAAATTAACTTTTTTCATATTTATACGTCTTTTTTAAGTACTGCTAAATGCTACTTAATAAGAAGTTAATTAGAACATTTCTTATGCTTTGGAATCGATGCTTATTGTACCAATATTTCTTTTTCTCGTTAATACAACATTGCATCAGAATATTTGTAATAAGCTTGAAATGAAAATATCGTACCAATATCATAATATCGACTTACGGATATGACACTTTTAATATAAATTTCATTATTCATACAAATACATTTACATTGAAAAGCATACATCATAATGTTTTTATCTTTATATTCATAATAATACGACGCTTTTTTTACTTCTTCTGCTTTTCTGTTATCCTCAAAGTTATGACGGAAAAGCATTATCGAACGTCAGGCCAAATATTATTTATTGTTAGTCGGCTGTTTATTATTAACCTCTGATGTTGACAATCGTATTGTCTCGTGCACTTCACATCGCTGCCCGACCATTTTATGACCTTTCATTTTCTCAAAGACCATTGCGCACGTAAATTTCACACAATTTTATCATTCTTTTATATCCACATTGAAGAAGTGTCTTTTTTCTTTAATCAAACAATTCAATTAAATTTTTATTCATAAACAAATACGCTTTTTAATATAAATATACCACTACATAATATTCCAATAAAATTTGAAATTTAGATCATCTATGTTATTTTCACAATGAAGAAGTACATTCATTATTTCTTTACAACCGTGATCTCAATTTTTATTTTATCGTATTACTTGGATAAAATTTCTAACCATTCTTCTTTCTATTTTCTTTGTAAACATTCCACAGGGTCCTGTTCTATCCACTATATACATACATATATAAATACGCAACAATTTATCGCTAAAATTTATGTTTTCCGTAAATGAACAGTGTCCGAAAATAACAAGAAAATTGTCAATCAAAAGTCAAAAAATGTCAGAAGTTTGGAAATTAAACTCGCGTAAACGAGAAAGTAACACTTTTACGTAAACGTGACATATCGATTGAGCTAAAAGGTTTACGAGGGAGTGTTAAATCGACAAAGTTTATTTAAAGGAGCCGGGATACAAATGAAGCAATTTGAGTGTGTTGGCACGTTGTCGTGAGATGATTAATAAATAACGAAGATATGCAAGCCCTGGCGTTGGGGATCTTGGTTTTTGGCACTTTCGCTGTTTGCCATGTCGAAGGTTGGAAAACGACAAGTAACCGAATCAAGCATGAAAATCAAGATAATCTTCCCGAAGCCACCGTGGGTCTCATTGTACCTCACACGAGCTTCGAAGTTCGTGGATACAACAAGTCCATTATGAAGGCAGTTCACGGTTTGCGGAAAATGCGCCTGGGAAATAGAAATGGATTTACGTTTCTAGACAAATATAAATTTACCCCGAATCAAGTGAAGACTGTTCTAATGAAACTTACACCAAGTCCTACAGGTATAATTACTTTTGAAATGATCAACATTTCGTGTGTAAAATTTATTTTGCCATTTTTCTTATCAAAATTTATCAAATCAATTGATTATTTTAAATGTGAATGAAAATACAATATATACTATATTAAGCTAAAAAGTTATAAATTCGATTTAAAATACACAATTTGTAAATATACAAATGTAAAAATTAGTGGAGTTAAACTATAATTATCCAGGAAAATCTTTCATTAAAATACCAAAATTCGATTAAAAGAGCATTCTACTGATTGCTTCAATCAAATGTTTAACTTGTAAAAAATGGAACTCGAATGAAAACTCATATTTCGGTTGATTCTATAATTTCTCTGAACGATTTTTGATATTTGAATAATATTATTCAAATTAAAATAACAAACATGTAAAATCAAATGAAAATGTTAAACAGGTTTAAATATATTTCGTATATTATTTTATTCAAATAATTGCACGTATTTCTTGTTCATTATATTTATAAAAATATATAAAAGTATCATTTCAATTTTTAATTTACACTCAACTCAATGATGAATTGAGCATTTACATTGTGGTAGTCACACCTAAATAATACAACACGCCTTTTATTAATGTGCTATTTTCACTCGCTTAATGCACAGTGAAATATTGACCAGATAAAACGTTTCCTAATTTCGCGTAAAAAAGACCCCCTGTTCCCCCATTAATTACTTCTATTTATTGTGTAAAAAAGAGAACGGAATGTGGAGCTGCAGACTCTTATTACACAGTCGTTACTTTGTAATTATGTTACAATTTTGGTTAAAATAATGATGTTGACGAAATATTCCCGAAATTCACGGAAGTTTTATCATTTATGCAACTTTCATTACTTAATTACTCATCTAAATTTATTGCGCGCATATAAGGTATGAATACACGCAGAGCACAATTTATCTAAAAATTTATGTTTAAAACTGAACTTTCAGTAGTGCAGTGATAGATACAAAATTTCACGAAAAATTACTGAACTTTTCATTTAAATTTATTACTTTTTCTACGAATTCAATAATATTTTATTGAAAAGTTCAGTAATTTTTCGTAAAATTTTGTATCTGTCTCTATAATACTGAAAGTTCAGTAAATTTTCAATTTTAAACATTAAATTTTAGATTAATTGTATTCCACGTGTAATCTATAAAGACAATTATTAGCACTGCAAGATATAAGGTGAAATAAAAAATAATTAATACAAATATTATAAGAAATTGAATGTAATATTTTTTCGCCACACGGTGACAGAAAATGCAGTTTCTATCTCTAGGGGGTTTCAAAGAAACTGCATTTTCTGCTCCCTTGTGGCGAAAATATCGTTTGCACAATGGAAAATTAAAGAAAATTGTTGCAAAATGTACTATTTTATTTTATTTTTTCCTAGTAAATACATTTTTTACAATCAATATCGGTTATTATGTCCTATGGAACTTTAAATCAAAGCTGTTTTCATTATTAAACATTAAAAACTACTTTATCTTTTTGCGTTCAATTTGTTAGGAATTTGTACATTTTAGATAAAAACATTTCGATTTATGTAAACAAGTAGGTTTTTGTAATAATAATTATTTAAAATTTTTTTTCTTTCGTGATACTAACAAATTAAACGTCCTATTACTAAAATAATATCTTCTATATTAATGTAACAAATTATTATATAACAAATTCATAATAATTTATAATAAATCTTAATTTTTACACATTTTAACAAATTATTCGCTTGTACGTGTCAAATTCTAATTATTGAATAAGATATAAATTATTTATACATACATTTGCAAAATGTCGATTACGTTTAAATAATCAATTTATGCACTCAAAATTAATCAAACATTTCGCTAATGGTTTATATAAATTAGTCAATGATCATTAGACAAATAAATGATTGCAACATAAATATTTCATGAATATATATTTCACTCTCACCAATTCTTTTTACTTTTAGTAACATTTACTAATATTTAAATTTAATGTCAAATATAATTAAATTATTATAATTAATTTGACTCAGACGTTTAATCGTTACTAAGACATTTATTGTCGTAATCAAATTTTCAGCTGACATATACTTACACTGACAAAAGTAAGCCTATACAAATTATCATCTTTCTGACAAAATAGGGATATACTTGTAAAAAACCAAAAAATTATCATCTTTTCTGATAAATATATTCGTTTTTATGAAAATAATTCTCAAGTTTCGAAGACTTTTTATCAGAAAAGACGATAATTTTTATAAGTTTACTTTTGTTAGTGTATGTATATTATGCAGAACATAAAAGAATATAGGAAAATGAATTATATGAAGACACATAAAATAATTACAGAATATTTATCAATAAACTCCCGCTATTCCGGAACCAACTATAGAATTGATTATCAATCGTTATTTACACTTTTTGTTTTAACACATCAGTATATAATTTAGAATAAAAAAATATATTATTTAGAATAAAAATCTTAGTATTGATAATTTTTACTTATTTTTAACCAAAAATTTAACCTAACGAGTCAAATCAACTCTGCAAATCAACGTTCAATGTCATTAAGAAATCAATATCATTTCTAATCCTACTTAAAGCCCGAATAAGGCATCTAAATCAGCTGATTAGATCTTCTGATCGAGCCTTTATAACTAATTACGATGCATTTTATCTAATTTATCTAACTAACTAAACTGAACTTATCCTTGTTTCGATGTTATATTCGATTAAATAACTAAGTAAATCAATTGCTGTATAAATTTAATCAGTGCTCAATCAATTTAAAATTAATTTTGAAAAAGTATATTGATTCTTTTATCATTTACTTTTTTTTATTTTCATAATCATATATGTATTAGAAATTTAATGAAATATAATAAAAATCGTACATTTTGAAATAAATTTTCTTAAATAAATACATTCTTTTAGTTAAACCTTTTTCTACCTGTAAGAAACTTACTTGACTTTCAAATATGCGAATAATTTAATTCGAAAATAGCGAATATAGAAAATAGTGCTAAATCATTTTTCGTACATTTACATAATAACAGCTCCATTACGTGCTTGTTCAATAGGAAATAAATAATCATTTATAAACCACTATCTGCATATTGGGAAATAAGTTATGCGCATGCGCATTATTTCTCTAGGGTAATAATGTATGCGTTTATTGCACTATTCATTCACATTTTCATATGAATACAAAAAATCATATTTTTTAATTTAGCTTTAACGGGATAGTCCACTATGAAATTTGAAAAAATACTCTTTAAACGATCCTAGATAAACATATGTAGAAAACTGTGCTTTCAGTTCGAAAAAAATGACCAGGAAATTGTGCATCAAAAATCAAATATCCAAAGTATTACGAAACCCATTGTTTTGTTTGGAATATAATGCTGCCAATTAAATCTATATCGAAATCGGATGTTATATGTTATAGAAGTTTCCCTACCAGAAAGATGCTATTTCGAAAAAATACTGAAACACGCGTTTTCGAAACTGAAAAACTAAATCAAAAGTTTTCGATGTAATTTTTTATATATAAATCAAAAATAGTTTTGATCTGCAATGCATGCGCTATACATGGTGTAACTTTTTATCAAAATAGACATACCCAAAAGAATTTTTTTAACCAATAAACAAAAAAGAAAAACAATTTGTCAAATCGATTTTTGAAAGTGGACTATCTCCTTAAATTCACTACCAATAGTTTTATCTAGCAAAATAATATTGGTTAAACTTAATGCCATTAATGAAAACAAATGATGTAACTTCAGTCACAAAAGTCATTTATATTGCTCGTTTTTGATAGTTTAATGCACAGCAGTTTTACTTTAAATTTTTACGGATTCAAATTACAGATAAATCACATAAAATTTCGGGATTTGTAAATGGAATACCAACATTGATTTCAATGTGAATAAAAAATAAACTAATGTCATCATTCTTCATTTCGATAAAATATGACGGTGCACAAAAAATGAACAATGTTTTACACAAACGAGAAATCATGTCTACATACCGATATATTTAAAGACCATTATGTTGACAAACACATCCAGCAACATGACTTAGTCAAAATACATAATATTTTACTCTTCATTTGTATTTACTATTTAATTAACAGAAACTTAATTTAATTACCAATAGAAATTTAGACATTTTTCTAATATTAAATTTATATTCATTTGCGGAAAATTAATTACTATTATAAGCTATAAGTATCAAACATGCATGAATAGTTTTTAAAATTAAAAGCAACATTATTCAGAAAACTTATAAAAGACATAATGAACAAATTCAGTTGAATGTATAAGAATAGATATAATAATATATTGAATGGCTATTTTTAATATATTGTCGTTCATTTTAATAACTTCCTTTCAATAAGTGTCAATAATCTCATAACCAAAATATATGAAACCTAGTAAACTATATGACAGACCTACAAACCAAAATTTGCAAACAAAGAATTTGACACTTCATATTATAATACGAGACGTTAAAGTCGTTTCCCTAGGACATCCGTTTCCCTTGTGGTTACAAACCGCGCCTGCGGCTCAGCTTTACATCCCTTTCGGGAAGACGGATTTTCGATGCCATGTCCCTTAATGCGTCATATACGCGTTATAAATTGGTTAAAATAATGTATTAAAATAAAAAAAATAACAGAATATATTTTAATCATTGAAAATATTGAAATATAAAAGATTAGTAATTACAGAACAGTATCCTCATAATGTATTTTATTTAAAATATATTTAAAGTAAGTAACGTATAACACGTGTTATACTTAAATATCTGGATACATTATAGTACATTTTTCAAATAAAGTACAAATACTAAAAAATTAATAAACAATGTATATTAAAAGAATTTATAATTGTTACTTTAAAAAGTTCCATTATTCTTACATATCAATTTAATTTAATTACTTGGAATTTTGAATTTGAATTTGAATTTAAATTAAAATTTAAATTAATAATAAAAAATTGTAAATAATTTCAACTATTGGTTTTTGCTATATATTAATATTAAAATAGTATATGTTCGAATGAATAATAAATGAATAAATGTAGAGATGAGTATAGATGAAAATCTATTCTCTTATAAAATCCTGCGAATATTCTTGGAAAGTGATTTTCACATCAAACGTTTTTAATCTACGCAAAAATTTTGTTGCGCCAATAATTCGGTATATAAATTTACATTTTGAGCGCTGTGAGAGCCGTCAAAGTGTACAGCTGAACTCTGTTTCTTTTTGCAAAGGTATTTCCTTTATAATGTAATAAATATAAAAAAAACTTTCTCATTTACACATTCATTTAAAGAAATAAACTATGTACATGAAAAGATCAAAATTAATATTCAAATAAAACTGGACGATCACATTAATTTAACATATCGTTTTAATTAATCAAAGTTCAATTTATCTAAATTATATAAATAAT
This sequence comes from Gryon sp. ZL-2020, assembly GCA_022817425.1. Lineage (NCBI taxonomy): Eukaryota > Metazoa > Arthropoda > Insecta > Hymenoptera > Scelionidae > Gryon > Gryon sp. ZL-2020. The sequence goes on along the minus strand of JABFPJ010001063.1, from coordinate 20,671 downwards.
TAATAGGATCATGATTTACAATATAAATAATTTTTATTTTCATAAATAATATGTTTTAATATAAAAAAAATCTTACTGAACGTATTTGAGAATCAAAAGAACGGAAAAATATTATTTTTACGCGAGATGCTGAATACTCTCGGAAGTTTTTTTGAGCATCACTGGACCAGGATAGAACATGCGATTTAAAAACCTTCATTACAGTCGGTCGACCTTATATCACGTATTTCAAGTTGCAACGAACGATAAAAATGAGGTCAACTATTAACAAGTATGTGCGTTACTATATTTTATTTGACGCAAAATATATACCTTATACTTAACCAAATTATAGATTAATGTATTTACGATCATTTCAACAATAAACATTCCTATACTGAATATGACATCTTATTAAAATATGAATGATAAACAAAATGATAATCCCGCACATTTGGCACGATAACAAAAACAATTTCGCCAAGTTTAGGCAGTTAAGAATGCACGCAAGTATGATTAAAACTGCATAACAATGATTTATATTAAATGCAATGAAACTGTGTTAAAACTAAGTTACAATAATTTTCGACATTTATCGGTGACTTTTTAAACTGATGATAAATCATTGTTATCCTTTCTCATACCAAACTCGCACAATAAACTTGCGACTGAAATCTCAACTACAAACAGGTCGAAATATTATGTAATATTATTTGTCAGAAATATCCATTCATTTAAGTAAGAATGGATATCATTAATGAACCAAACTTTCATTCAAAAACACATAATCAATAAATCTCATTTGATTGCTAAAAAGCTATCTGCGTGAAATTGTCAAATCCACTCTTTTATAGAAACTATCAAATTTTATTACATATAAAAGTTTGAGGGTAAAACTTTGTTTTACTGTAAGCTTAAGGTTACATGTATTCAATTAAAACTTCTTACTTTAAGGGTTTCGTTTTTAAAAGCAAAGTACAATATTTAATATAATTAATGATTTGTTGTTTTTTTTTGTTTTTTCTACAGATATCTTAAATTCATTATGCAATGACTTCCTGACCGTAAATGTCTCTGCCATTCTATATTTAATGAACTATGAACAGTACGGAAGGAGTACGGCGAGTGCTCAGTACTTTTTACAATTAGCTGGCTACTTGGGTATCCCCGTGATAGCATGGAATGCGGATAATTCCGGATTAGAAAGGGTAAATATTATTTTGTAGCATAATTTATAAACGTATATAGTTGATAATTTTTCTGATCATTTTCATTTGGATATAAGAAAAAGTTTTACATTTATTTAACTCGAGATAAAATTCACCAATCTTTTTTCTTTGTACCCACCACTTTAACAGTTTTCAAATAATGTGCATACAAAATCAAAATTATTCGAATAATAATCTGCATAATTAAAGTAGTGCAAGACAGAATTTATTATTCATTAAAGGTACCGCGGAATGACATTATCGGAATTTCAAATGTGATCCACTATCGAAGAATTCAATCAATGCTTCTTAAATAAAAGGTTACATTGCAAATTTTCTATACAAAAGAATACATCTCTCAAATTTTTCAAAAGAAATGTATCCTTTTATAGAAAAAATTTGAGATGGAATCTTTTACGTAAGCGTCGCAATGTTTGTTTTTGTCGAAACATGTGTTTTATTTTTATTTCATATTTAATATTTTAACGTTAAGTATGCATTTTTTTAACTTTGAAATCATTTATAAATTACTGTTTAACTTAACAAAACAAAATAAACCAAAAATCGTAATTAAATTATTTTGTTCATCTCAAAATAATGTGATAATAAATCTAATGGTACTTTTCTTCTTTTATTACAGAGAGATTTTCTATATTTTTCCTCGTTTAACCATTATTTTTCTTAAATAAAATAATTAATGGTTGCTTAAGTATGATAAATTAGAAGATATAAACCAAATTTACATGACACATGATTGTGACAAACAGCAAGTGTTGTAAATCAAAATAATTGGATAATGTAAGGATCGTTATATAAACAATTTAATTAACACAGTGAGAGAACATGTACAGATGAAATTATGTTTTTATTATAATTGCGGAATTGCATTGTCATTATTTGCAGTAAGTTATAGTAATAATTATATTTAAAAAACAGAAAATATTCGATAACAGTATCTGTTTTAATTATATACTGCAAGAATAATGCATACTTTTATATAAATTATGCTAATACGATGAAGAATACGTATCTTTGTTTGTATGAAATATTGATTTAATCGACATTGGTTACATGTAGCAAAGCTTGTCTTAATTACAATGTTTTCTTTTAATAAAATGCTTGCCATACTTTGAAAAATTCCATTTATTGGTTAATCCATATTCTTATCATCCCTTCATTTTAACTGCAAAATCCATGTAATAAAGTAATAGCTTGCATTTGTCAGTTTGCTTTAACGGAAATGTAATTTAATATAAAATAACAATCAAACGAACAATCATCCTTTTAACATTTCAGTTTTATAATTTCTTTTTCACATTTTAATAACTTTTTTTTGTTTTATTTTTATTTAATTTATGTAATGTAAATTATTTTCGAATTATAACACACACATTGTGCTTATAATTATGATTTGACTCTTTTTTAAATTTTTATTATTTACATTCATTAATTGAACGCTTGAGCAATGAAAAATGAAATAAATATATACAAGCATCAGAAGAATCTGCTTTACTTTAATGTATTCAAAGTATAATGATGATTAATAACCCTTGAAATGACATAAGAGATTTATAATACACCTTGTTTTCATTGAGTTGGATCACTGCTATCTTCTTTTCACAAATATTAATGGCGAACTTATCCTTTTAATCTTCAATATTTGCATGCAAAATTCAGTTTGAAATTAAAATTAGTGTCAATTTTAGTTTATGATAAAATATGCATTTTAGAAAATATTAATGATCTAGTGATTATAGTTTGAAAATATAGATTTGCTTGAGTTTTATCTGTTTGCATTATAAAAGATCCAATTTTCATTATCATGGTGAAAAAATGTAATCATAAAGCAAATCAAATTAAAAACACACAGCATGTCAGCAAATAATTCTTAATGTCGTATGATTTGCGGTCACACATTAACTTTTTGTCAGACATAGTGCACATTTTACGCCAGCTGTTCTCTAAACTTTTTAACCCTTCATTAAGACTCAGGGCAAATGGTGCAGTCAAATATGATTTTTTATTATTTTTCACATTTTGATAAAAGAACGACTTTTAATAAGAGAAAAATAAAACAGATGCTATTTATTATTTTAACTTTTTTAATATACAAATAAATTTTGTTTGTATTCGATTTTTTTACTCGTTTTTACTTAAATTTTGTACTATTTTATCATACTGAAACAAAATTTCTTTGAATTTTGATATATTTAATTCATAGAAAAGTAATCATGCTAAACATTTTTTTTATAGTTTTGTTTTGATCTCGTTATCAAAAAATGCTGCACAACAATAATGAATGCATTATAAAAATGAAGAAGCACTCAAAAAGTATTTAAACTTTCTTAAAGCAAAAGTGCAATAATTAGAAGTTTATAAGTTTCGTTAACTTTTTAAATCTCTAAAACTCAAACACAAATATGATGTACAGTTCATCTTGTATGAATTCACGCAACTTCAAAGGAATCTCAAAAATTAATATTACCCAGCTGACTCACTGTTTTTAATAAAAAGTTCAACTAAATAATAAATTATATATTATTATATATGAAAATAATATATATAGTATTAATATAATAATGGTCAATTAGAACGTTTTATTATATCTTGTTTGCAATTACGAACTTATTTCCTCTTTGTATTTTGATATTGTTAAAGCTACATCAATAATTAATGTGTAATATAAACAATATCCTCAAAGCGTGCTGTTTTTCATTCGCGTTACAACTTGCAGTTAAAAACAATAAAAGCTCCATAGTCAGATGATAATCTCTATTTAATTTGAATACGATCATTTTTCAAAATGTTGATCTAAACGTACTCTCGTACATTTGTGTTCTCTTGGAAACGTCATATCCACTTTTATTTTACGAAAATGCAATCTGCAATATATTTGAAAGACGAACTCGATCATACCAAGATTCTTATCCCTTTTTTGCATTTCAAGGAACAAATCAAAGCACCTTTAAGTTGTCCTATCTTATTTTTTATCTCACCTTCCGCGCCATTTCTTTATATAAATATATTTCTGAATTTGATAAGAGAAATTGGAACTCGTAATATTGACATATAATTATCCGACGTTAATTATGATGAACAGAATTATGCTTATTAAACAATATGATGTAATGTGCAGAGGGCCTCTCAGAGCAGTTTGCAATTACAACTAGCACCAACGCTCGAACATCAAACAGCAGCGATGTTAAGCATATTGGAGAGATACAAGTGGCATCAATTCAGCGTTGTAACATCGCAAATAGCTGGTCACGATGATTTCATTCAAGCGGTGAGAGAGCGAATATCGGATATGCAAGATAAGTTCAAATTTACGATACTAAAAGCAGTACTTGTCACAAAACCACTTGATCTCTTGGAATTGGCGAATAGTGAGTCACGAGTAATGTTACTTTATTCGACGAAAGAAGAAGCCCCGATAATTCTCCAAGCAGCGCGAGACTATAAGATTACCGGAGAAAATTACGTTTGGGTTGTTACTCAAAGTGTCATAGCAAATCTTGAGACATCGAATCAGTTTCCGGTTGGCATGTTGGGTGAGAATTAACAATTTTAACACTATTTTATTTTTTATTATTATTTTTGGTTATTGCATTTTTTAAGTTCCTCTACATTCGTAAAATATTTGGTAATAGATATTGGGTTATGAAAAATCATAAATATAATATAAGAAGGAAGCAAAATGTCATAAATTTCTTGTTACAGTGTAATTTGTATGTTGGAATTTAACGCAAAATTACTTTCAAAGTTAATCTGAAATTTCAGCGCAATATCAATTTCATTAACGACGGAAACATAAAAAAATTTAAATAATAACAATACAAGGGGGAATGATTTAATTACGTTTAAATTGAAGCTTATATCCTGCGGATCATAATGGAATGAACAAATTTTGCGGCATATTCTTTACGATCAGTAAATCGTGATTAAAACTTGAACATATAAGTATTATAAATTCAGAAGATTTAACTATTCCTGCTTCTGATAAGTTGATGTTCTTTTAAAGTGATTATTTCACTTTTTCACTGTTAAAAATAGAAATACAATTTTCTTACATTTATTTGGAATAATTTATTATAAGAATATTTCTTTTACAAAGCTTTTGTTAAGAAACCTTGAACTGTCGTTTTATTAAAAATTTAACGCCCAATGAATTATTTGCTTCTGACATTTCATTTAATGTGCAGGGATTTTCAAAATATTTAAATGACTTTTGTAAATTATGGTATAAAATATAATTAATTTAAATAATTACGCTCTTGAACAAATTTAAATGTAACATTACAAAATTCATTAATGTTTTAAATAGCGTAATTTACTTTTATATTTAATTAACATAATTCCTTGATTATCTGTCTTCATTAAAAAAAATTACATACGTGCAGGATACAATTACATTAAAAGTTACTACAATTTTTTTCTGAAAAATTCGGTAATTTTTACAGCAAATTTTGATTTTACCTAAAATTATCGAAAGTTCAGTAAATTGTTTTTAAAAACAATTTAATTTTCTTTAATTTCCTTCCTACGTGTAATTGAAAAATTCGTAAAAAAACTATTAACGCAATTTTTTTACAAACAAAAAAGCATTCAACTTGATCTGTATTTCCTGAAATATCACGAGTATACATTCATCTATTTTCAATTAATTCAGAAACCTGACATTTCTACTATGTACAGACATAATAGTAGTCGAAACTTTATATTGAATTTCACTGTTTTAATATAAAACTTCTGTGGTAAATTAAATTTGAAAAAAGCACATTTTTTACTCCATTTCCTTGGAACTCTCTAATACACTATATCATCGTTGTCACACTCGTTATTATGAAATTACGCGGAAAAATGCATAGTGCCAATTAAATCCAGAAAATCCCAGCTTTTAAGAATGTCATACTAAACGATTTCACTTAAAACACGCAACATAATACAAATACTTTTGTTAATTTGGTTCTTTTTTCTTTGTAAATGGAAAATTGCTTTAAAAATTTTGTCATTGTTATATTTTTATGATTTCGTACAAAAGCATCATTGCTTTGTCTTTTATTATAACTGTATGAATAAAACTTCAAAATAATGAATTCAAAAGATGTAACAAATATCATATACATTAATATTCCTGTAAAAATTTTATGTAAGATAATTATTCGTGTAAATGAAAATTATCAAGCTGACTAAAAGCTTTTAAAAATATGTCGTAAATTTGCATTTCAGGTGTACACTTTGATACCAGCAGTAATCATCTAATGAATGAAATCGCCACAGCGATCAAAGTGTATGCATATGGAGTAGAAGAATTTCTGAACGATTCGGATAATCCAAATAACACTCTTAATACTCAGTTAAGTTGCGAGGGTGTTGGAGAATCGCGATGGAAAACGGGCGACAAATTTTTCAAGTAAGTATTCAAATATAATGAATTGTATACATGATGAAATAGCTTTCGATCGTCAGAGAGCAAACATTTGCAATTTATTAGCGTATTCTCATAATCGATTATTCAAGAAACATGAAATATAAGTGAAAAAAAATAATTTGAATAGCTTTATACTGTATTCTGTTACTGCCAAACAGCGTCGCTTTGTACTTTTCTTTTATACACGTTGTGTACATTCCGCTATTCACTCCGAATACTATTATCGAGTCAGGATAAATAACATATCTGATAGGCTTTTTGGAAATAAGCCGTTCTACATGACAAGTGATTAATTATACATTCTTACTTACTTTTATGATTGCATATAAAAAGTTACATTGTAAACTTATCGAATTGTTTGTAAAATAAAGTATACTTTGTAATTAAAAACTGAAAATGTTGTGAATAAGTTATAACGTAATGATTTTCAATACTACGTTTATGTACAAATGTATCATTTAATATTAATATTTGTAAAATACGTGCAAAACGTTATATCGCATAAATATCTTTATCTATATTTATATATAGTTTATTTAAATGGTGTAGAATATTCAATTACAGCATTTAAATGTTAAATAAATTTAATATATGTTAAACCGTTTTCGTTTTAAGATTTTAATTTAAAACATGCAATTGCACTGAAATGTAACAATTAACTTTTTTTATTGGAATATGTGATAAAGCATTTTCATGTATGTAGATTTAAAAACTCAAAGATTCCTCAAAATGTAATACTTTGAAATAACAATTATTTAGGGAAATCGAACTTACAAATGTAACAACAATTCATTACAGCTATGTAATAAAAAAGTAATTAAAAAAAAGTAATTTTTTAATTACTTTTAAAAAATTAAAGTAATTAAAAAATTAATTAATTTTTTTAAAGTAATTAAAAAAAGTAATTTTTTAATTACTTTTTTTAGAATATTTTATTTATAGATATAAGAACAAAAGATGTATTATTACAACAAAACGTTATAATTAATTGATAAATTTTACGATAAACCTAATTAAAATGTATGCAAATATTTGTTGTGCGTTTGTAAATAATTTGATAAAATTATGTGCAAGTGGTTAGTTCGTAAACGTTCACTGCTCTATTTATCACAATTACGAAAGCCTATATTCGAAAATTATTTTTCAATACATTTTCACATAAATTAATAAATGAGCTTTATTTATTGTGCAGGCAATGCGAGAGTTTCACTCGTCGTTGCTTTATCATAATTTCAATTTAAAATTAATTAATAAAAGTAAAATCATTATTATAATTATCATAGTACAATACACTGATTCAAAATTGTTTCGCACACGTGTAGGTAATTTCTTGAAATTTCATATTACCTTTATAAATCAATTATAATCAATTTATGTTTCGCTTTGTCTTTCGCTCTGAAATTACGTGGTATCTCACCTTCAATAAGAGTTATTACTTTTCTCTCTTAATATCTGCACGATGTCATAAGATATAAACCTTAAATCATAATAAATTAAACTATAAATTTTCATCTATAATTTTCCATTTTTCATCATCTAATGACGTTGTACTCGTTAGTTTGCTAATTATTTGCATCAAATTTATCGAAATTGCTGTATAGATATATTGTAATATTAGTACAATCTGTAATGCATGATATTACGTTTAATAGAAGAGATTATGTCAATGTTTAATAAACTGCATGTTAATATCAACGGATCATACTGCGATTGTAAATTTATAATATCGTGTGTAAATATGCAGAATTGCTTGCGGATTATAACGCATAAGATATCGATGAACGAAATTTATTTTAATTCAAAACTTTGTCAGCGATTTCGTCAAATTTAACATCATTTGTAGGATACAATAATCTACTCTTTTTTTAATAAATTTTTTACTATAAAAAATAATGCACCTTTACACTATTTATTCATTTAAATCTAATCATTACACTCTAAATTTGAATAAATGAAATTCAATTATTGTAAGTGAATTTTGACACATTTGAATTTACAGAGTATATATATAATCACCATAAATTAAAATAGGTAATGTAATTCCATACAGTGTAAAGTAATATACTCTAAATTAAATGTTGTTATTTTAATTAAATTAATTACTTATGATTCATAATATGTTATAATTTATTTATGCGTCAAGTATGTATGTATATAAACGTGATATTATATTTTCCTGGTATTATGCAATATTTACACAATTATATCGTTGAAGGTATAAATCCAAATAAATAGATTACTTAAAACTTTAATTTCATATGAAAAAGCTGTAATTTTGTATTCATAAACAAAAGCAGTATATGTAATTATTTTAGCTTTATGCATGAAATTGTAATTATTATTTGAGTTTATATTTATCGTGTATTGAGAAGTTACATGATATGTACATTTCTGTTGCGGTTTATATGCGACGAGTTAATGTAGCTTTTGACACATTTCCCATCCACTCCTAATTTACTGTCAATCTCTCACGTATCTTAGACAGAAGCATAATCAATGGCTCTATCAACTTGTTTTTTCATCTAATTTATATACATTTTGCTTTCTTTTTATTTTTTATGGTCGATAAAAGTAATTAGTTCATTCATGTATTTTTGTTTCTTATTAATATCGCTAATTGACATATGTAACTTTATATATGTATATATGGTATATACAATGTATATAAAGTGTATCCACTTTGAGTATAAGTAAAAATTTTTTTACTATCAGCTTGCAAAATATACGAATTGAAGTTTATTGTGAAGTGAAATATTTGTTACTATTCAGAGCACGTTTGTTTAAATCTTATTTGCTCAATCAATGTAAACATGTGAAGTAATACATGATGCGGATTCAGATTAAAAAAAGATAAATTCCATTATTGATGACATAAACTGCAAATATAAAATAATCTGCAATTATTATATCGTATTTTTTATATGATTAATTTTGGACATGTTTTGTTAGCACACATATTTATTAGAATTTATTTCGAAATATTTCACTACACTTTAATTAATAAAGGAGGAATTTTCCTATGTCAAAACATGTACAAAACAAATATGATAATTTAATTATTGCCTTCCTTAATTATTGAACTTCCTTCATAATTTAAGTTCATTTATAACAATGTATATTAAATTTCATATTAATCATATTAATTTTTGTTTATAGATATTTGAGAAATGTATCTGTTGAGAGTGAACCAGGTAAACCAAACACTGAATTTACACAAGATGGAGTTTTGAAATCAGCCGAGCTTAAAATCATGAATCTTCGTCCTGGAGTAAGCAAACAATTAGTTTGGGAGGAGGTGAGTGAATGCAATTTCTAATTTTGCACTTCTTGATTTTAATTTTAAGCAAGCATTGCAATTTCAGGATAAATAGTTTCATTAATTAAAAATACGTAATTTTATATTAATTAATAAATAAATTAATTTGTCATTGCATTCACAAGTAATTCGAATAATTTATAGGAAACTCAAAAAAACAATTTTTGAGAATTAATATATACACTTCATTTGTATTCTTGTCGTACACAAAAGCCAACGTATTTTCAAAAGCAAACATCAAATTGATCCCATCAATTGAACTTACTTAATGATTCTGTCACACATAAACAGTGCTTAATACTTTTCCAGTCGCTGACCTATCTTGCTTTTGACTTTGTTCCATCGCATAGATGATCTTCTTAAAAGTTCGCAAGAATGTCATTTCCGATTCAACGATTATAATTCATTTCAACCAACTTGCATAAGTCAAACTTTTGGTTTTACTTTGCCATCGAAAATGTTCTCATTTGCGAAACTATGTCTTTATGAAGCGAGTACAGTGAAAAAAAAAGTTCATCTTCACTTGTAAAAGTCTCCTACTCTTAATTTAAAGTTATCTCTCCAGACAACTATTTTGAAATCTTTTTCGCAGAGAAAATTAACAAATAGTACGTAGTTCAAAAAAGTGACTCTTTTGTGCAATACCACATAGAATACCACGGAAACTTCCTTTTGAAACATAAAAAATGACCACTTTATATCATCTTTTAAATCCTCAGACTTTTTTAAATTGTTGTTCTATGACACATCATTTTCCCTCGGAAAATTTCTGGATATTAAATAATGGCAAAAATACAAATAATTATGTTTCCTAAAAGAAGTTTTTTCTATGTTTTAAAAGCTTTTGTAGCCAAAGTCATTGTATTTAATTAGTCGGATTATTTGGCTACTTTGATAAAGCGTCATCTAAAACAAACATGTCCTCGGATTAGTATGATTTAAAGATAAGCAAAACTAAGTTTGCCACAGTGAATAATGAGCAAAACGTATAAGTAAATCGTAACGTCACGCGACAGAAAACAAACTAAAATCCCATCTGAGATATACATTCTTGAACAACGTTTCAAAATTTCATTGTACTTTTGAAGATCTGAAGCAATTACTGTGAAATAAACTTTGTACTTATTTATACCATATATTTATTTGCTGGTTTAATTTAACTTGATTATATGACTTAATTAATGATATTACAAAATATAAATATAAAATTATCAAACATTGAATTCAATACATTATTATTATTATTTTACAAAATGTTTAAAAAATATTTGATCACATTTTTCAAAATAAAACACTATTAATAATATTCTGAAATAATTCATTGGAAAATGTGTTTGTGTCTTTTTAAAAAAGTCTATTTAAGATTTCACATTTTTCTTTTACATCAACATAATTTCAAACGACATTCCCAATAAATAGGTATAATCAATCTTTAAAAATGACTTTTGATTTAAAATGAATAGAAAATATATTCATGTAAAGGAATCGACTTACACATTCATGGAGAGCTAATATGTCATTTTTTTTGTATTATAAATGTATAAAACTTAAAAATGTGACTTCCGTCAAAATTGATGTTCGATGCAATGAAATGCGACACTAAAAAAAGAATAGTTTTTTCGATCAGATGCTATATTGGACAAATCGATAAAATGTTGATACATTTAAATATTATATTTACTTCTGAAACAAACAATTATTATTTTTTCATTCACAAATTTGCAATTCAGTTGTTTCACTTATTCCAATAAAGTGTAAAGTTTATAATCTTTTACGCATTTATGTATATCTTGCACATTCGTTCAAAGAAGTGATATATAAAAATGATATTTGAATGTATTAACGGCGTGTTGATATTGAAAAAAAAGTTTATCCACAAGGGTAGTCATTCACTTTTTATTTCACTGCCCAGTTTTACCTACATACATTAAACACAAAAGTTTTGAAATAAAATTAAACACGTGGACACCTTTCAAGCAAAAAAGCGTACTCTAAATCGAAATTAATAACTAAAATATAAAATTTGAACATTTTTCACGACACTTTTCAAATGAAATATGTCTTTTTTGTAATTCAACTTTTTATACAAAAAGTGACTATAATCACAAAAACGGTATATAAATCTTTTCACAATATAAAAAATTGCAAAAAAAATTTCAATTTCATTACAATATCTGAAAATATTGCATTGAAATTGAAATTTTTCCAAATTTTGCAATCAAGCATATCATCAAGCAATTTGTTTTTGAAAATGTTTTTTTATTCTGCATAGCTAATATGTACATTTATTTACATTAAACGTAGATCGGAGTATGGAAATCATGGGAAAAAGACGGTTTGGATATAAAGGATATTGTTTGGCCTGGAAATATGCACACACCTCCGCAAGGAGTGCCGGAAAAATTTTACCTCAGAATCGCTTTTCTGGAAGAACCGCCATATATTAATCTTGCACCTCCCGATCCGATAACTGGAAAGTGTCTGATGGATCGAGGGGTACATTGTAGAATAGGAAAAGAGTCTGATATGGCTGAGTAAGTATTTAAACTAAATTTTTCAAAACATTTCTATTCTGTTTCTAAATATCAATACGTTTATAAAGAAAAAGAAACACGAAATTACATAAATAAAATACAAATCAATGGCTAATAAGAAAAATGAGTTAAGTGTATATAAACCCATATACACTTAACTTTTTATTTTATTTTCCATCACAGAAATAATGCGCACGATGTTTATCCGTGTATTAAACTTTTTGCGTCTAACAGATAAATGGATATAAAAATATCCATATTTCAATAGTTATGTTTAAGCATAAAAAAAACCTTTTAACTCTTATGCTGACAAAACGAAAATATGATAAATAATAATTATAAAAAAAGGAAAATTAATGTCGTACAGTATTATACAATGTTGTTCTATATTAATACAATAGCATTATATGAAACATACTATGAAACAGACTATTGAATTATTAATGTTCTTATTTGAAGCGCAACTGAGTTTCGAAGCATTGCGTTGGCAACACCTCTGACTTAGCCGGATATTAAACTTAGACCTTTAATAGTTCCTACACGTTTGCAGACACTTCTCCGGAAGTTTAATGCGACGAAAGTCGCAACATTTCCGTGAAAATATAATTTTCCCCACCTAGTCAATTTTTGTCAAGGTTGTAATCATTTTTGTATCATTTTTGGTTCATTTTATAAAGACATGAGAAAACAATTTGCATTAGAAAAAGTGATGAACGACGATAAACTTGAAGTCAATATATCATTCATGCTCGAAAATGAAGATCGAGTTTCTCATCTTCTTGGCATATTTTAAATTATGAGAACAGATTGTTTATAATAATTGATGTAATTTATCTGTAATTTCATATCAAACGTATTTCTAAAATTGATTTTATTTTACACTTCCCTTGTTGAAATCGATATTATGTAATAAAATGTTTGTGCGTTTAACTATATATTAAATAAAAAAATAATAAAGTAAATTATCCGCCGCAAATTCTATTATAACTGCTTTTCATTGTGAACATGTAACGTGCATTTTGTGATCGAAAATGCTCTAACTACCTTCAGCGCGTAAATATCAGACTGCCCAAGGCACCCCAGTTTTCTTTGTCGGCTAAGAAATTACAGTGAATTATGACTTAGTCTGCATGCTCCACGGTGCCTTCAATAAACAGCTTTCAAAAATGTATAAAATTAAATAAACGAACAAAATTTGTTTAACTTGTCCTTTTTTCATTGAATGCACTTTTGCAATTAAAATTTTAAACGAAACAAATCTAGTAAGATTTATAACACAAACAATGTTAAGAATTAATTTTAATTTTTACGTTTTCAGAATGGATATTCAATCTGCACAACGAAATGAAAGTTTCTATCAATGTTGCAGCGGATTTTCAATCGATTTGTTGCAAAAATTTTCCGAAGAGATAGGATTCACATATGAATTAGTTAGAGTCGAAGATGGAAAGTGGGGAACGTTAGAGGTAATGTATATTTTTTAATTACGAAATATTATGATAAATAATCTAAGCTATTATTATATTAAACGATATAATTTTTCTGTATAAATTACAATAAAAAATATCATAAAAATATTATTAAAAATACCGTTGAAATATAAATGTCTAGAAAATATTATTTTTAAATCTAAAAGAAGGCTTAACATTGAAAACAACCGAGATAAAGAATGAGAGAAGGGATGAGTACTATTTAAGAGATAAAACAAAAGTCGTTTCAAACTTAAATGCTCTAAGTTAAACATACTCACTGAACTTCATACAAATTATTAAACGTAAAGTGATGCTCACAAAATCTACCCACTTTCTTTTAAAAGAACGCGAAAAAAAACGTTTAATAAAAATAAGTTGCAAAATCGTAACTAAAAGATGAAACATTCTAATTGTGTCAGTTATTTATTTAAATTTCCTCAAAGATGTTCATTTATAAACTTTTCTACTTTTAATTTATTTGCTTTGGTAAACTCACAAAATTCTCGGTAAAATTAAAACACAATTTGGAATTCTACGAAAGCTATTTTTTTCTTTTTTTCTCGATAAATTGTATTATTTAAAAATTAATCCAACAATTCAGTACATTTTATAATAATTTCCGTAATTTCATAAAAACTTTATTTTGAAACATTGTTTATCTTTATTCATTGTTTTAAAGTGATAAATATCAAAGCATTTAGAAATATTTCAAAAATTGCTATAAAAAGTTCATATATATATATTCTATTTTTTGTAGAACGGCAAATGGAATGGTCTTATAGCGGATTTGGTAAACCGTAAAACAGACATGGTTATGACTTCTCTAATGATAAATTCTGAAAGAGAATCCGTAATTGACTTTACAGTACCATTCATGGAAACTGGTATTGCCATTGTTGTAGCCAAAAGAACAGGAATTATATCACCTACGGCTTTCTTAGGTATATTAAACCCTTTCCTTAAAGCAAAATTATCACTTCTGATGTAAAATTATATAGATTTAATATTTCTTTCATTCAAAATTAATAAAATTACAGACTTAATTTTCAATTAATTCAATCAATTTTTGTTGAACTGAACATTCTTTTATAAAGTTAAATAAGGGTATTTACATATGTAATTCAAAAAACGTGTCCTCAAAACAGCTGTTCGTATATTGTTAATTTGCAGAACCATTCGATACTGCATCCTGGATGATGGTTGGCTTAGTGGCGATACACTCAGCAACATTTGTAATTTTTCTGTTCGAGTGGTTTTCTCCATCAGGGTTTGATATTAAGGTAAACCCTTCAGGCGATCTCCAAAAACTGGTATTTTCATTTTGCTTTTTAACTGAATGTTTTATTTTTATACTGTGTATTTTTGTGACTGTGTACGAATTAGATGATATTTTTACGTCTTTACAAGGTGTTCTATATTGTCTTACTAAATGCAGAAATATCTATTTATACACTTGTTTTTACTTTTATACTCATACAAAAATATGCACGATCTTTTTTACACTTTTCATGACTTTACTATGTATTTCTTCGATATATGTTTTCAAATAACATGTTAATACATTTAAATACATTTAAATAAATTAAATATATAACAAACTTCTATATTCTATACGCAACTGACTTTAAGTAAAATGTTTTTGAGCAAAACTTTGCAGACAAAAAAGTTCTCAATCACTATTACATTTTAGCGACTTGATGATTGTATAAAGAGATGCACTAGAAATATTTGTGCTTTATTCTCGTGATTAAACTTTCACTTTCAACTTGCAATTTTTCTTTGTATCTGTTACTTCTCTGTTGTTCTTCTACCTTATTAATTTTATATTTTATCCGAACAGACAAATGCCCGTATAAAAGAATGGCATTTAAAAAAGAACAATTAACAAATTTCAAGGGTACCTATAAAAAGGCTAATCACTAGTCTTTTTCAAGAACACTTTATAATTTAATGATGAATAATTTAATAATGAATAATTTCACGTTATTAGGTCACTTGGCATTCAGCCAAATGAAATACTCCGATGCCCAAAATCAAGATATAATTGGGTGAAAAAGTTGTGAAAAGTATTCTTTTACTCGAAAGTCATAATTGTCCTTTGCAAAAACTAAAATAATTATCACACTACATTCTCGTAATACGATATTCAGTAGCCATTATGAAAATATATGATTAACAAAAAAAACTGTTTTCCTTTTACTTTTCTTTATCTTAATTAAGAAAATGAAATTTATATTTCTAAACAAGTTTTATAAGACAATGAAAATTAAATTAAATTATTACTTCATTGACAAAATACAAAAATGACATCAATTTTGTATGATTTTAGTCTAAACTAAATTGTTCATCGAAGCGTATAATTAAATTCTTTTCTGTTCTGATAGAAACAGCCCTCATGATATTGCGTTATTTTAGTCATTGATAAATGTGATATAATCATAATATAATTATCTCTAATACAATTACAAACTTCAACTACCTTTGAAGTTGACAGATGACACCAAAGTTAGAGAACTAGAAACTTTCGTATCATGTTCCATTTCTCTGTTCTTTAAAATTTAAAATAATACGATAAAATTGCTACATGAATTGCAAATTAAAGATATAATAATTATATTATATAAGTATATGTCGCATGTGAAATGTTTGCATAAATGTTTAAATTACTAACGCCAAAGTTTAGTTTGAAAACAATATTTTAAACAATTTCAAGATAATTATGATTCGCAGGTGAACACAACACAGAACAATCGATTTTCTCTTTGCCGAATCTACTGGCTAATCTGGGCCGTCCTATTCCAAGCAGCCGTCCACGTAGATTCACCCAGGGGGTTCAGTGCCAGGTAAGATAAAATATTTATTTTCCAGAAAATAAAGGAGCACTAAAATTTGACTCGAATTTTGACGATTTTCAATAAACTCAAATAACTTTGCGAATTTTCATTCAACTAAGGCCTTTACCCTTACAAAAGTAAAGGTCAATATCTATGAAAGATTAAGTTACGTGAAAATAAAGTTCAATGATGTTTTCCTCTCAAACTCTTCTATTCCGGTGTTTAACATGAAAATGGATTATTAATATTTATGATAAATATTTTGCAGATTTATGACAAATGTTTGGGCAATGTTCGCCGTCGTGTTCCTTGCTATTTACACTGCCAATTTGGCGGCCTTCATGATTACGAGAGAAGAGTTTCATGAATTTAGTGGAATTGATGATAGCCGACTCTCGAAGCCTTATTCACATAAGCCAATGTTTAAATTTGGTACCGTACCTTGGACAAGCACTGACAGCACATTGTCAAAGTATTTCAAGGATATGTATAGTTACATGAAACATTTTAACAAAAGCACCGTTGCCGAAGGCGTAGAAGCGGTGATAAATGGGTAGGCATTTACCTTTTCAAAATTTTCGTTCTTTCTTTTTCGATAGTGAATGATTTTGCAATTTTCAATATGTTTGTTAATCACTTTGTAGGGAACTAGACGCTTTTATCTACGACGGCACAGTACTGGATTATTTAGTAGCTCAGGACGAGGACTGTCGTTTACTTACTGTAGGAAGTTGGTATGCTAGGACAGGCTATGGCCTAGCGTTTCCACGAAATTCAAAATATCTGCAAATGTTTAACAAAAGACTATTAGAATATAGAAATAATGGTACATTTTATGAGAAATATTATTATTTATTTTATTTTAGGCTTGTTAATTGAACTTTTTTGAACATTTTTAATTTTCAAACAAAATGCGTAATATTTTTTACAATATTCTAATTTAAAACATAAAATTCACTGTAATTTCTCAATCTAAATAACACAAAAAGTATAAATGATAATTAAAAAATAATATTTTATGAATTAATAAATAAATTAATAAAATATGTTTTGCACTTTAACATAAGAAATATTGAAAAAGAAGATAATAAAAATGTGAATTTGTAAATGTTCAATTAACAAGCCTATTTTATTTACTAATTTACTATTTGACTCACTAACTTATTAATAATTTTAGTTTTATTCATCTATGTTATTATTTTAGGCGATCTCGAACGTTTAAGGAGATACTGGATGACAGGTACATGTAAACCTGATAAAGAAGGTCAAAAAACAAGTGACCCTCTAGCGCTTGAACAATTTTTAAGTGCTTTTTTAATGCTTATGTTTGGTATACTTGTCGCGGCATTACTGTTACTTATGGAACATTTATACTTCAAATATGTAAGACATCATTTGGCAAAAAGCGACAGAGGAGGTTGCTGCGCTTTACTTAGTCGGGTACCATTTTCTAAATCTCATAATACTGTAAATAGAATTGTTATTTTAAATCTAAGCTAACATAAAAAATTAACGTTACATCTGTTAGAGCTTATTTGGAGATATCTGGTTTATTTATATCTAATATAACAACATTTTGCTTTTATTTAGAGCATGGGAAAATCCTTAACTTTTCGCGGTGCTGTATTCGAAGCACAAGATGTGTTGCGACATCATAAATGCCGTGATCCCATTTGTGATACTCATCTTTGGAAAGTGAAGCATGAACTCGATATGGCTAATCTCAGAGTAAGACAACTTGAAAAGGACCTTGAGGCACATGGCATTAAACCGAGTAAAACTAAGTAAGTACTATCTTGAATTGTTTCATCTGAGTTTTTGATTATTTGGTTGAATTTTCATTGGTTCTGAGGCATATATATTACTATTGTTATCATCACGTATATAAAATGTAATGTCTGCAATTTGACTGAAAATTGTTCACGTAAAAATTTTATTGAATATTTTCATACGTTGTATTTTCACTTGTATTTTTTAATTTTTATTCAATTTAATGTAATTCGGTGTAATATTTATGATCAATTAGACTAAAATACTTGCACAATAATTATGAATTTATATGTTTTTCATCTATTATGAATAATGTTTTTTATAGCAGAGCAAAAAATATCATATTTCAAAATATGATATTATGTTTCTGTATTAACATTAGTTTATTTGATAATATTATTAAAACAATGTAAAATATATCCTAGTAGAATATTCCCGATCAGGCAAACTCATAAAAATGAAGTCAAATGTAGAAATTGAGGAAAAACTGTGGAAACCATATCGACTAAAAAAATTAAAAAATGTCGTACTTTATTGTCTCGTACTCTATCAGTACTAATCGTTAGATTAATACTAATTATAGTACTATAATATATATAATACTATTAGTACTAATCAAACGACTAATTTAAAACGTTGGTAAAACGTTGCTGCAATATTAAAATAAGGTTTAAGCCTCTAATTTTTAATGTTAATTCATTAAAATATGCATTTTTTTATAATTTATTATTATGTAAGCATATCATCAGTATATAAAAAGTATCTTTCATTGTTTCGGATTAAATTAAAGTGCAATTTTTTAATCCGTCTAATTAATTTTTATTAAATTAAATTAAAAGACAATTATATTAAAGAACTAAATTATAATGAAATAATACGGCATGAAATAATCTTTAAAAAGGTGTGAATTCATAATCCTTGTAAATAATATTATTTCTTAACCTTTTATGAAAATTAAAACCCCCACATATGTAGAAGCTTTGACTTTGTCGTGTATATATATAGTTATTTAGTATTATAACGTGTAAAATAAGCCCTCGTAGTTATCCCGTAAAATTAAATATTTAGCATAATACTTCGTTAACCGGTAAAAAAAAGTTCCAGGTTTGATAAGACCTGGACAGTCAGCATTTCTGTACCTGAAATCGAACTTTTGGGCCATGGCACAAACGATATTTTTCATACCGAAGAGGCCGAAAATGTCGACTTTCTGTTTTCGGATCCGAAAGTCAGCGATTTCGCGTCTGATTTCGGGATCTTTTATTAAACAAAAATATTTTTTTTAATAAAAAGTATTTCAACTTAATAGATTATATATTTGCCTATAAAAGAAAAAGAAACAATATAATTATAAATATTATATATAATTAAAAACAATTAACTATATTTTGTTACACAATTATATTACAGTATTCATCAGCAGTCTTTGTTATTGATCCAAGTAAAAATTCCTCTATTTATATACACACATATTTATATAAAATTTAATTAATATACAATAAAAAGTCGTCAAAGAAGTTTTACGTAAAACAAATATACCTCGAAAAGGTACACATACATGAGCCGAGATTGTTGAGGATAATTTGTTTTTTAAAATATTTATTTTTATACAAAATCGATTTTAAAATATTTGTAATAAATTTTGTCTTTTTTATGTTTACTTTTTCAAGATAATTTTGTTTTACTTCATATAAAAAAAGGATACAATTTTTCTTAAGTAAATGTATTTTCAGTATTTTTCTGAATTTGTGTACCCGTGTATTCGTATATCGTGCATCCGTGTACTCGTGTATTCTTGTATCGTGCACTCGTGTACCCGTGAATCCGTGTATCCGTAAATCCGTGAGTTCGTGTAACTGTAAATCCGTGTAATCATACGTCAGTGTATCTGTGAACCCGTGTGTTTGAATACCCTTACGTATGTAACTACGTGTGTCCATGTGTTTGTGCGTCTGAGTTGTACTATTTTAACATTATTTATTTTTTAATCTAAATACTAATAAATAAATATTATATATGCCCATATAGATATATACATATAATCAAAGTTACGCAAAATGGTCATTCGAATTTACTTTAAATAGAAATAAAAATAATGTTACGTGTAACTATTTTAAATATTAAATA
>JABFPJ010001062.1:0-29250 GCA_022817425.1 Gryon sp. ZL-2020 | reverse complement strand
TAATTGAGAAATGCACTCCTAGCTTATGAAAAAGTAGTTTTCCACTTTTTGGAAAAGTGAATTTTCTTTCACTTATGAAAAAGTAAAATTTTTTACTTTTTTGGAAGTGAAAAATTTTTTCACTTATGAATAAGTGCAAATTTTTACTTTTTTGAAGTGAAAAAATGTTTCACTCAGCAAATAAGTGAAATTTTCACTCATTCAAATTTAGAGAGTACAAAGATCAAAATTGATTTTGCAACTTAAAACTTAAATAAAAGAAAAAGGGAGTTTAATTTGTAAAGCAATTTTCGGAACATTGTTTTAGAGAAGTTTTGTTCGATTTATATAATAAGGGATGAAGGATTTTTTTGTCTTGGAAGATACGATTATGTTGCTTATTGGACGTAATAAACGAATGTATCGACGTAAGAAGTTTCTCTGACGTCGAT
Organism: Gryon sp. ZL-2020; assembly: GCA_022817425.1. Lineage (NCBI taxonomy): Eukaryota > Metazoa > Arthropoda > Insecta > Hymenoptera > Scelionidae > Gryon > Gryon sp. ZL-2020. The sequence continues at coordinate 28,819 of JABFPJ010001062.1, read as the reverse complement.
AAGAAAATGAGAATGATAAAGGGTCGTAAACCCCGGGCATAGATGCAGTACGATTGACATAAGTGCATATTCACAGGCTTTCTTATTACATATTCGTTTGACTTCGACTTTTTTTTGAGATTAGATTAGTGCGCTTCGTGTCGATAAGAAACGTATCTGATTCAACAGTAGCTTTTTTTTCTAGCGCAAATATATATCTTGACGTGTCATATAGTCGTGATGGTATTTCCGATTCATCTTATTGAATGATAGTTTACTTTGATAATGACACTGCAAAAATGAGATATAAAAATGTCTGACAGAAAACAAAATTTCAGTTATGCACTTCTTTGTTGAAGTTGAATAATATTTTTTTACTGATTTTCTACTATTTTTCTATTGATTATTAATATTTATTTCTACATAATTAATTTAATCGCTTTTTTGAGATGCAGAATGTTTATCCATTTAAAACGTGAAGTTATAGTTGATTATAAGTTTTAATTTATGGTTAACCATTAAATCATAAATTGTACAATTTATAATTTTGTTTCAGTTGATAAATCTAATAATCAACGTTGATCGATTTCCATCGATGGAATAACGTTATTGTATTATATAAACTGTAATTTCATATAATTATCTTTAATATTTCACCGAAGAAAATAATGAAATAATATGATCGCAAAGGAAAATTATTTATAAAAGTAAATATGTAAAAGGAAAAAAATGATAAAAAAATAATTAAGTGAAATGGGTTAACATTATTTTTAATTCTATTTTTAAGAAACTTTTTAAAATCGTTTTAAGAGTTTTTAAATGTGCCAAAGATAAATGTCATAAATATGAATAAATGTATAACTTGATGTTAAAATTGTTGAAGTTGATACTTACCATCTCGGGACATGCCGAGCCGTAGGCACTTTTGTAGCCGGCAATACTGGCACCGATTTCTGTTAACGCGGTCGACCACGCAATTCTTATTTCGTGGACATTGGTAATTAACCACTGATGATTGGGACCTCCTGAAGAACCCTTTGCAGCCTTCACATGTGATAACACCATAGTGAACGCCACTGCTTTTGTCACCGCAAACTTTGCATGGGATTATTTCGATCTGAGCTATAAACATACAAAAAGAACCAATATTAATTTCAGTTGAATTTCATACAATTTAACTTTAAACAATTTAACATTTTTCTTACAAATAAATAATTCAATTAAACGTTACTGGAATAATAAAAAATATAAATTATAAATAATACAATAAACATATAGTTTTGATAAGGATATTTTCTATTAATTTTATACCAATAATATTACCCGAAAAATGATCAATTCTTCTACAAGAACAAGAAACTAAGTTTTATGAGATTTAGTTTGTAGATAAACAGTATGATTCAGAATACAGAAAAAGTATTGATCGAGCGCTGACTCGGAAATAGTATTGATTACTTGAAACGTATAGTGTTTGAAAAATCAATATCTCTCTGAAAAAGCATTTGGGGGGACAGTTTTTTTTTTATTCAACTATGAAAAATTGTCTATCTCTGAAAAAGAATAAGCCGCCATTATATATCAATTGCAGTTCAATTACGAAGCGAAACGTGCGATTATCAAAGACTCGTTTCAAGTATCGACTCGCTTCAAGTAATCGTTTTTTAAGTAATGTCGAAAGTATATTTCATATTTAATTCAAGTGCAAAAACAGACGTCTGTTTATCGGCTTTATCATTAGCTTATCAGATTAGACATTACTCTCTCATTATATCATTTTTAGAATCAATTCAGATAATGTATCAGACATTATGCTCATTAATCAATTATGCGATATTCCCGCAGACTTGAATGACTTTTGTCAATATTACGACATCAAAAAGTTCCGCGCCCCGTTTGTTTTCCTTTTTTTTCCCCCCTCGATTAATATGCATAAGAGGTGTTATCAAAACTTGAATCAATTGTCATTAATCATACAACATTTAATCGCACAATTGGTGTGTCAATTTCATCATTATACCCATAATCATCATCATACCCATAATCATCATCATCAACATCAACATCATTTTGCATATTTATTATACCTCGTATTGAATTAGCTTGAACTCTGCGATCATCTGGCAAATGATTAGCCGGACTTTGATTGCGAGTTGCGGACGTCGGTCTTGATTGGGGACTGGTGCTGTCCGCGCCCCAAGTCGACCCGACGCCAAACACTGACAAATTACCCTCCATCTATGCGTTTCGCTATGAAAACATGATTGTCGGTACCGCCGGGTTCTAAGCTCGTGACTTACGTCACGTAGCAGCATATTAAACTATACACACTGCGAATTTCATACATTTATCTCCCGCGCTGATAATGTCATTACGCTATTATCTGCTACATTTCTGCTTCATCTTCTGTCCGTTGATCGACATATCGTCGTTGGGTTAAAAATAGATCCCTTGTGGCTTATTTGTCATTGCGAGCGAGCGAAAAAGGCCGAAGTCGACGGACGAAGAAGGAGAAGCGAAAAAAGGTTCAATGTTGATTTTGGTTTCCGAATGGAAGTTGACGAGACTGTAGGTCGCGCTCGTACCATGGAAGCTCAAGATTACATAACGGAGAACGATGAACTCAGAGATGACTACAGTCACCTAGCGCGCTCTGCTCTTTCTCTCTGTTTCACTTTTTTGCCTTATTTCCTCGATATGCACGCGTTTGCATTTATAGTATATATAACCGACTTGAATCTATAACTCTGGCCTGAACGTCAAGACAACAATTCAAGAACAATTTGCGCTTGATTGACACTGTAACCACGTGAGAACATTCCAATTTTCTGAAAGTTCACTGATGAAACTGATAACAACTATTAATCGAATTGCATGATTGGTTGCTTGTTGAATCAGAAACCAACGTTTGGTCCGAGGCTCTGATTCGTTATGACATCCAAATTTTCGTCATCACCAGATTAAGCATCGCTTGCAATTGATAAACAACAATCCCGTCAACAATGTTACAGAGTACGTGAGTCTGGCATCGGTGCACCATGCTTTCAGTTGGTGCGTTCAAAGTTGTTGCCGCTTTGGTATTACTATCCTCGCCAAAGGAGGATAACGGTCACGTTGAATATCAGATAGCGACAACTTTGAACGCAAAACTGGTCGCTCGAAAAATTGGCTGTTTCTCGCGAACGCTTGTCGCCCGACGATGATGGACTGCCGTTCGCGAGACACATAGACACTTTTCTTCTTTTTTTTTTTTCGTTCGACGATCGTATTCACTTAGAGCCAAACGCGGACCAGCGTATCCGCGGACTTGGAGAAAACGAACGGAAAGCCCTGTGCACACGACTGACGCCTGTATTTTTCGGGGTTCAAAGAACCGAGATAGTTCGTGCGAGTACAAGAAAGAAAGAAGGAAGCAACGTCGAAGCGAGAGAGACCGGGCGAGCGTTGTTTTTCGGGGGACCAGCGTAGCTTGGCATCTCACAATATGTCAGAATCCCCACCATGTGCGAGAGTCGTGCAGCCAGGTCACTGAACTGTGCGCGCCTCCGCCGATGATTCCCGAGTAGCCTCGCCACTTTGCCTCCTCCTTCTCCTCTCTCTCACTCTAGAAGCTGCTATGTGTCGTCATCGTCATCGCGGTACAATCGTCCCCGCCGCGCCCCCTCCTCCCTCAAGCTTTACTCCGAATATCACATGCGGTATCAGTCGCGACACATTCCCGATTCCCGACTTTTGTTTGACGCAACGCGAGACCTTTGCAGTTTTCTGATTTACCTTGCTACTTGGAACTTGGCATTATGTAATTGCTACCGAAAAAAGAAACATTTGTTCCCAACTTTCTAATCATAACTTTTTTCTTATTGGAAGTTTATATATTAATGTAAGAATATTGTTGTTTAAAAAACTTTCTGGTTTGAACTCATTTTCCGTTCGATCGGAGTGATTGTTGCAGGTTTTATTATGATTGATGTAGTAGATGTACTTAGTTGCATTTATTAAGGGGAGGGAAATAGATAGACAAGAACTGGAATCTCACAAATGTTTAGTTAGTTACGTCATTGGAAATCTGAACAATGAGACGTGTTATTAGTGTTATTGTGATAGTTTAATTGTCTAAACTGTAACATTAGCACTATTGTTGCAACGCTGAGTTTGGCTTCCTTATCATCTGCTTCGAGATTTCAAATTAGACAGATAAGAAAATACATTTTTTTCTATTATCTTGTACCTTTTTTGTTTTGTTTCTTTGGAATTTATCTACTTTATGGTTTCAAGATTGACATTGTGTGGGTCTTATTTAGAAATACGACCGACTTTTGTGCCTTTGTGCAGTCAATTAGAAATGAATTGTCAAATGAAATTACGCATTAGCAAGTTTTAAGGAGACCGCAGGGAAACTAAATACCACGAGGGTGACATTTCGGACTTGAGTCTGTCCATTAGTGGGCGCGTGTCGTTTGTCAGTGGACCACGCAAAAGATATTTGGATGGCGAAGTAAAGTTCAAGGGAGAAATACCTCTGTAAACAGTTCAGCGACCTTTAAGCGCATCCAATAAGACATCGCGTTTCTTTTGCGGTACGCTACGATTCGTAACACGATACTCTGACAAGACCGACTACTACTCGACACCGGAAGAGATACAAAGCCCATTTTAATGGATTCAATGTTTGCTTACTTTACAATAACAAATATCGACGTTTATTCAAGTCTCATGATTTTAACCTCAAAATTGTCTATTTACTCTAAAAAGACAATTGCTTTTATTCAACTAATGAAAATATGTATTTTTAAGTTCACCAACACCATTTCGTTAGCAGGCACTTTCGCGCGTAACATGTGAAGTTAAAGTTTGCAATTTAGTCATAAATTACAGCTTCTTAGGATGAAAACAATATAATAAACTTTGTAACTTAAAGATGAAAAAAGAACAGACAGAAAAAAAGGAGTGTGCGACTGATTTTCTTTGAGACAAAAAACTGAAGGCTATTTTTATAAAATGTTCATTCGTACATATGTTACTTAACTTGAAACTTGATATACTTTTGCATGCCAATTAAATTTAAGATACATAATACAGTTTTTGAGCAACATTTTATTCGTCAAGAAAGAAATATGAGTCATTGCTTTGATGTAAAAATTATCTTTGAACATATTTTACGTGAGAGATGATTTTGAATAATTTCTGCTTTTTTTTTGCAGATAAATATTTTGAAATATGCATTTGAAAACGTTCAACTTCAAAAGACTCGTTTTGTCCAGACATTTGTTCATTGTGTTTTGACTAATAGTCAACAAATCCTATTCAATTTCTTACACTTAACTACTTTTCATGTCTAAACATATTATTTCTCACTTTTTCTTCTTACGTTTCTTTCTTTTTTTTTTCTTTAACAAATAAGCGTGTATCATAAATTCCATGATGCCTTGGACTTATTCATTCGCGACTTAAAAATGCAATTGTAAATTCTCATTCCGCTTTTCACGAACAAAAGTATTGGATTACAAAATTGCATTCGCGCTATTGGCATTGCCAAATACGCTAAAACAGCGAATTGTCTGCTTTCTTTGGAACTATTGCCTCGTTTCATTCATTCCTATGTGTATAGTTTATTATTCGTCGGCCGTGCTCGGAAGAAGAAAAGCCGGCGTAACAGAGACAAAAAAAAAAAAACATTTTCACTTGTTATGTAAGTTTTGCGATGTTAAGGATTGACGTGTCTTCTAATCAGGTGAATAACTCTTCACCCTTCGGGCGTTCCTTAAGAGTTATAACGTCCTTGCATCGAGCTAATCTCGCCCATTGCATTTCCTCTCCCTCTATTATTGCTTTGTTTTTGTATTATCGCATATACAAGCGAAACTTTACGTCTCTCTCTTTTTCTGTCCGTCATACTCGACGTTTTCTTCCTCTTGCCCTTCGTTTCTTTCGTTCATTCTCAGTTATTGCATAACCATATACACACACTTACTCTCTAAATTTGAAAAAGTGAAATTTCACTTTTTTTGGGTGCATATTCACTTTTTTCAAAAGTTATAGTTCGTGTTCTCTGAAACAGTGAATATTCACTTATTGAAAAAGTCAGAAAAATAACTTATTTAGAAAAAGTGAATTTTAACTTATTGAAAGAGTGAAAAATTATTTATTATTAAAATAATGTTCTTTTATTATATTATTCATGTATTATAAATTACATATTATAATTTTGTCTATTTTCTTATATATTATATAATTAAAATCTTAGTGAAAAAATTCTATTTCTCCGAGAATCGAACTCAGGTCTCCAAAGTGATAGTCCGATGTCTTCTCCACCATACCAGTCTATCACTTAAAATATGAAACTTAATTGAGAAATGTACTCCTAGCTTATGAAAAAGTAGTTTTCCATTTTTTGGAAAAGTGAATTTTTTTTCACTTATAAATAAGTAAAATTTTTTACTTTTTTGGAAGTGAACAATTTTTTCACTTATGAATAAGTGCAATTTTTGACTTTTTTGAAGTAAAAAAATGTGTCACTCAGCAAATAAGTGAAATTTTCACTTATTCGAATTTAGAGAGTACACACGTAAGATCGCTAACCTGCATGTCAGTACTTTTTAAACATAAAATTATATTATTATTGTATGAAAACAACTATATTGAACAAATTAAATTTATATACAACGGACGTTTTTCTGTTTATAATTTTTGCATTTTTTATACAGTAAATCTCATTCTAAAAGATCTGCTTTTATATACGCCGATACTTTTACAATTTTTGTAATCAATTAATATGCACTGACAAAAGTAAGCCTATAAAAATTACATCTTTCTGACAAAATAGGGATGTACTTGTAAAAAACCAAAAAATTATCATCTTTTCTGATAAATATATTTGTTTTTATGAAAATAATTCTCAAGCTTCGAAGACTTTTTATCAGAAAAGATGATAATTTTTATAAGTTTACTTCTGTTAGTGTGTAAAAATAAACAATTATATGCAAAAACTAGAAAATTTGAATGGACATTTTATATACTCTCTAAATTTGAATGAGTGAAAATTTCACTTATTTGCTGTGTGAAACATTTTTTCACTTCAAAAAAGTCAAAATTTGCACTTATTCGTAAGTGAAAAAATTTGTCACTTCCAAAAAAGTAAAAAATTTTACTTTTTCATAAGTGATAGAAAATTCACTTTTCCAAAAAGTGAAAAACTACTTTTTCATAAGCTAGGAGAACATTTCTTAATTAAGTTTCATATTTTAAGTGATAGACTGGTATGGTGGAGAAGAACATCGGACTATCACCTTGAAGATCTGAGTTCGATTCTCGGAGAAATAGAATTTTTTCACTAACATTTTAATTTTATAATATAAAAGAAAATAGAAAAGAATAATGTAATCATGATATATGAATAATATAATAAAAAAACATTATTCTTATAATAAATAATTTTTCACTTTTTCAATAAGTTAAAATTCACTTTTTCTAAAAAAGTTATTTCTGACTTTTCAAAAAGTCATATTTCAAAAATTAAATATTCACATTTTGAGGGTGGAGCACTTTGGACTCACTGAAAAAGTGAATATGCACTCACAATAAATGACATTTCATTTATTCAAATTTAGAGAGTATAAGACATCCAAATTTTATCATTTAAAGAACATGACAAACGCTATATAATTATATAAGAAAAAGTATGTTTGTCTTTAGTTATATAATTCTGCATTTGTTGTTCTTTCTTTGAATATTCCAGGCAATAATCGCTCGATTTCATAATGAAGTTTGATCATACAAGAGATTTGGTGTGTTTTGTATTGGCGTATAGTGTGAAAGAGTTAACAGCAACAACAACAGAACGCGTGGCAATTTGAACGTTAACAGTGACTTGTACTTGTTTTATTTCTCAACGCGTCGGTCTCGTAATATTTGACGAAGCCACAAATCGTGAGATAAAAGTACATCAGTTTCTCACGAGGTTAACGAGTTGTTTTACAGTACAAATGTAGCAGACGATTGCAGATAGAAGGAAAGCCGTATGACAGAACCGTGATTTGCAAAACGAATGTAGGTCAGCATAGAATATGGGCTCGCATAGTGAGAGCACGCGTCAATAGCAATTATTTGATCAATGCGTGGTGTGCTGATGGTATTTAAATTTTTGGAATAACTTGCCGAATGATGAATGAAGGCGCTTGTTTTATGAGATCGCATGTTTCTTTTTTTCGTTAACAAATTTTTTTGTTTGACAATGTTTTCAAACAAGTTACTTCATGCAAATATACGTGTATTAATTTTGCCACACATACACACCGAACTTTGATTTAACTTAACGTTATTCAAAGAGATGTTTTCTCTTTCTTTTTCTTTTATTATATCCTTTGAATAAAACTGTTATATGCAGGTGAATTATTAATAAAATAATAAATATGATGATATGTGCTTTGAAAAAAAAAGAAAAGAAATTTTGTTGTAAAAAAAAGTTACGAATTACAATGTTATAGACAGTTCATTTAAGGACAGTATAGACATATTATAGGAGTTATTGTATACAATTTGTCTTTACTTGCTGAAATACAGGCTTAAGCAAAAATTATATTATATTGCAACAAAATTTACATCGAGTTATAATTTATTAAATTTACGCAATAAACTTAGGTATGCAATTTCAGTGTTTCATGACTTGACAGCGTATTTCCGGAGATTATTGAGCGATTTCGTGTACTTCTATTGAAGACAAACGTGTAAAAAGATACAAAGAAGAATAAAGATTGTATATTATATTCAAAAATTGTTATATTCTTTTATTGTGTTGTTGAATGTCTTCATTTAAATCCTCGTATATACCTTTTGTAATAATATTCGTTACATTAATGATGACATAATTTAAATTATATATTTCACTTTTTTTTACAATTTAATAATTTAGAAATAAGTGTTACATTTAAGAGAAGAATTACTAAGAAGTTAGTAACAGTTGCTTTCTCTAGTGCGGACTAGAACGATCGTTACAGTTTCCTTATGCGAACGATGTGGTAATTCTTGCAACACTATCATACCGGTATAAACGCAGTGGCTGATTAAGCTGCCGATGCCAAGCTCGTTGGGCATTCGAAAAGATTGTTGAATTTGGGCCGCGAGACGCGAATATAGCCTACATTAATTACACCTTGAAATAACATATATCTTGTTTTGTGATACTTTTATTCATTTGTTCTTTTCAAATACTTTAAATACAATTATTTGACCAAAAAAAAAATTAACGAGAAAATGTTTGTACACTTTTTTTTCAAACAATTTTTTACATCGCTGCGCCTACAAATATTTTTTAAACGTTTTTTCTGTTCAGTTCGCTTTTTTTCCACCAATTTTTGTCTCACAATTCGTTCGGTATTTTTTTCGTGTAAACTTTTTTGTTTACACGAAACTGTCGGGAAAACAGCAGAGCGCTTTGAAATTAGTTTTTGTTTCGTTATCTCTGAGTAAATCGTAACGTCGCTTAAGTGATCAAATACATCATTCATTCAATTTTTGTGATTTACAATAATCGAGTTATTGTTCAACAAATATTGCAGACATTTATTTTATTGTAACGGGAAAAACATTATGCGTAATTATTACTACCGCCTACAATTTTTAGCATATGTTGTGAAATGCAAAAAAAAAGGGAAACTTGGAAAAGGAATCAAATAATAAACCATTGGAAACATGTGTTAAGATAATTAAGGACTATAATTATAATCATTATAATAACAAAAGAAATCTTTTGCAACAAATTATAACATAATTGAATGTTTAATAAATAATTGATGTTATCGTATTTTTATTTTGAGTTATTCATTGGTATTTAAATATTTTTTCTTAAATATTAGTTGATACATGTATACGCAGATTCAAACATATTACAGGAAAAAAAGTCTTTTTATGTTTAAAAGTACAGACGGCCGATATTCCACTAAGTTTCCGATATCCAGATGTTTTACCTTATGTGTATAAACTTTAGAAAACATGTATAATAATCAATAATAAACAGATAATACAAATGACATACAACTCATTTTCAATCAGTTTAATTACTTCATTAAATAAGTTATATATTCTCCATTATATATCTAATTAAAATTGTTTGTAAATTATTCTAACGAAGAGTTTTGAAAACTAAAATAATATTCATTATCAGATTGAAATTATAAAATAATTATAAAATAAATATTTCATGAATTATTGCATTGTACTACTTTAAATATTACGTCGTGTTTTCTGAAAAAATAAAAAGATCTTTATCAATAAATATGATTTGCATTGCATTATTATTATTATTTTTATTGTTAAGAATGTAAAATAGTATCTTAAAATAATTTCTTGAATATAATAATATATATGCATAATATAATTAAAATAATTTTCATTACAATATCTAAAATTAGTATTTTAACTTAAAATGTTAATAACAAAGTTTAATATGAGATTGAGGTATAATTTTGGATATAGAGGTTGATGTTTGATGTAATAAATTATTATACGCCGACAAGTTGTTTGGAAGTAAACGTGATATGTAAAGTCAAGTAATCAAAATTACAGCGAAGGAAGCATTCGATCGCGAAAGTTCGCGTTTGAATGAAAAGCTAACGTTTTTCCGGCGGTCAATACGAAGTCGACGCGGGCGCCGTTCGGAAGGAAGAATAGTAGTGAGTTGGGACGGTGAACGACCGGGATACGTGCGCATGCGCTGAGATGCCGCTGACCCAGATGCACAACACGATTCTCGCTCGGTCGTTTCCGACGCCGTTCGGCGTCCCTCGAGCTACGCGGACGCCTGCCTGACCCACATCGCTTCGCGCCACTTGCCATCGTTCGCCATCGTTTTTGGCGAACACGTTAATCAAAATTTGCGCTTTTGTATTTTTTATACAACAAACTCAATCAAAAATCATTTCCTATCAATTCATTATAAAGTCATTAACCCTCAGATATATTCAATATTATATCTCGGATTATGTTACATTTGCATACTACATTGTCTATTTGCACATGCTTACAGTAATATATTTTTATTTGTAGAAACGGGAGTTGTAAATTAATCTAATTAAATCTTGCACAGTTACAAGAAGACAACTGATATAAAAAAAGACGATTTTTTAGTTTTAGTTTTTTCACAAGAATCGATCTTATTAAATCGTGTATTTTAAGTGAGCTTTCTTGTGATTCTGCGAATAAAAAACGTAGTACATAATTTATGTATGCGGTGAATGATTCGGACAAAATTAAATTAAATTTAACACATATTAGTGTATTATTAGTCGGTACCTATTTTTTAATTGGCATTAAACATAATTTCAGTAATATATTCACTTTGACGTACGTAAATGCAAGACCGAACGACCAGTTTAACATCGGCTTGTTACTTAAGTATTTTATTTTGATATATTTTTGTCGTTTCAGAATTAACGTTATGTGTGTATAATTGAAACTTTATGTAAATATATATCCTTGCGTAATAACTGTTCATACATGATTTATTGAATTTGTCCAAATTATTTTCTTATGCATGTAATATATAAATAAAAATACATTTACAGATATATACTTTCTTAATTCATTGAAATTAACTAACTAATTAATACATTAATTAGTTCGTAAACATCAATTTTATTATTGTCATACATTAGTTGATGTAAAGTTTGTACATCTTTTTTTAAATAAATACGTCATTTTCAGGATATAAAAAGAGGTATATTTATATATAAAGACAATATTATTATTTCATTTTGTATTTATTTTATTTTATAAGATATGTCTTAACCCGGTCAGCTAAATATTTTAATTGAAGATAAATTAAGGGTTTTAAATTGACAAAATATTGTGTAATTCTATTTCAAATATATTATGAATGTTAATATACTAAGTATATATATATAATTTTATATTGTCCTTCGTGACGTCGGAATTGTAAACTTATTAACTGTTAAAAAGTGCGTCATATGATTTTACATGAACGGAAACATGAAACAATAAAATATTCATTTAACTCGTTTTTGTGTCAGACTGTGGTTTTTCTTAAGTCGTTAAACGGTGGTTGAAAAAAAAATCCAAGTGGAAACCTAACAATTCTGGTGCAAGAGCTAGGTCGGCTGAAAGCAAGTACCCGTTGTCCAGTGTGACGTAACAAATTGAAAGGGAATCATAGCGGCTTTTCTTGATGATCCGAATCACGATCCGTACGCCAATCTGTCTGTCCGTCTAACTCACTATAGACAATTTTGTTTTGTTTAGTTTGTTCATGGATGTCAAAACAAATTTATCTAAACTTAATGGCGGATTTTGCAATGCCCGACATGATGTAGCGAAACAGTATTAAAAAATGCAGAAGAATGAAATATCCCATCAAAGTTGAATCAAAACATTTTTCATGCATTCATTTTGTCTCGACTGTTAAATGTTTCAATACGTTAATTGAGTAAACGCTAAAATCATCATCAAATCATTTTGAAGACTTCATTTAGTGAAGAATTCATAAATGTGTTGTTGATCAATATTCTGTCAAGTTTTCCCCACTCGTAATGTAATTTCAGTGATGCATATATTGATATTGGGATATAAAATTCATCTTCGCAGCGGATGAAAGGCATATATATTTCAATCTTTGACATGCGTATTGCACGTTGTTGCATTTGCTTGTATCCAATTGCTCGCCACATTTGAACCTGACCAGATTCAAACCGGTTATAGTTATTTACCATTGCCTTTGATTTACTTCGTTTTTTTTCGAAAAACGCGCAATGGCGTTACATGTTCCCATGGAACTTAGATGATAAGCTGTTTGATAACTCATTTATTACCGTTTTACGTATCACGCAGATAACAGCGTTTTTTTTACATTTGAATCGTTTCTTCACGAAAAAACAATTTATCAGCGTAGATATTTCGAATTTTCAATTATTTTGACAAAAAATGCGACGAAATTGGAACATTGGTATTTCAGTCATGTGGATATGATTGATTTGGGGTTATTTGCAAAAACATAGTAACAAAATTGATTTTTATAGAATTTGCTTTATAGACAAATGTATGTAGAAATAATACATTGAACTAATCAAGATTTTAAATGTTTCGCATATTTTATGTATTTATGAATTGCTCAAGTATAGAATAATTAATAATTTTCTTTTCTTTTTTCTTATTTATTCATTTGCGGCTTTTATAGTAAACCTCAAAATCATAATCATAATTGCGATTGTCTCAATTTTGCAATATAAATTTATTGATGCAACTTTCTTGATAAGAATGTTTGATCAATGAGCGATTAAATAAATATAATTATGAAAATACGTTGTGTTTATTTTTCTACTTGATATTTATAGTAATATATGCAAATTAAGATATCACTCACGATAATTGCTTTTTAAGGAATATTATTTTAATAATGTAAAGATAACAATATTTTATCGATTGACACTTACATAATAACTGATTTCATTTTGTAGTATGTTCTTCTTCATATTAATTATTTATCTTTTAGTTTTTTTTCGTCACAAAATAGTTTCTTTACTATAATTAACATAAATTGAAAAAAATATGTTTAAAAAAGCAGTGAAAATACGTGAGAGAAAATGTATTATAAACACATAATAACGCAGTTGTCATATTTTTAGCCAAGAAAGAGCCGATTTAACATACATTTTTTTGGTTTTCCCGATTTTCCAGGTCATTAATCACCCTGTATTTTCACGCGCCTTTGTTCATCTCAGAGATTGCTTTTTCTTCGACATGAAAATGTTTGCGTTCATAATCGTTATATATTCATACGCGCATGTAAAATAATGTGTTCATTTTGCACCACGTTAATAAGATTAACACTTATCCTTGCGCGCACGCACTTGCTTACAAGCACGTGATCGAGTGCCCATGCGGGTGTGCTTTCTAAATTTCATCATGGGTTATTAAATACAGTGGCATCTCCACCTTCTTTATAATTTTTGTTTGTTAATTTCATTTGAAAAATGTACTTTGCTTAATCAATTTTTTCGAAATATTGTTATGTCATCAAAGTTGTATAAATATTTGTATTCCAAGTTCAATATTCAATTAAAATTCCACCAAATATAACTACTTAAAATTAAACATCCTTTTTAACTTAAAGGTTTCTTTATTATAAATTAATATATAAACTGGTTTTCAATTGCATTTTATAATTAACATGTAATTTTGAGTTTGAAATCACGATTTTTTAAATCATGAATTATATATTGAAATAACGAAACTGTTATGTTTTTTATTCTTTTTCTGACATTTTTTATTCAACGTAAAATCGTTATTTAAAATTCAATAATTGTTTAAATTATACATTTTTCAAATTCAAACAAATCTTCCGTATTTCTGCAAAATTTTATATTAATATTAAATATAATATATTTGACTAGCGTTATCATCCGGAATAAAAAAAATGCGGAAAAAATCAATACTAATATCGTTTCGATTACATCCTGAGTTGAAAGGTGAAAAAGTATATATGCCCATGCTGAATAATTAGTGAAACTCTGTGCTATGACAATTGACGATTTATGATATAACACATGGTCTTAAACAAGTCCGACAGCTGTGACATAATACTGGCGCGTGGAAATAGCCGTATATTGTGGGAAGCTTTCGATTTCTCGCTCTGATAAATCGATAGTCGAACGGACTTTATGGCAAGTAGATAAGCAAGCGGCAGACCACTGCAAGACAACATTTTGCTTGGACCAGTAGGACTTCCCAAACATACGACTGTCGAGGCTTTTCCGTTCAATGCATTTAATATGCAGTTAATTTTTATGAGAACATAAAATGCAAATGCAAATGTTATATATCGAAATATGCATTCAAATTTATCTCGATTATTGTATTTAATTTGAAAAATGTTCATTGATGAATGAATATGAAATTCTAAAATTTATTATATATATAATATAAAAAAAAGAAATTCTAGAAGATGAATTTTATTTCGAGGAAAATTAATTAATAAACTAATTACATAAATGAAAATATAATCATACTTCCATTAAATGTTGCACTTTAATTATGACTATCCACGAATTGGCAATATATAATTAATTCAAATTTTTCATTCGTAAATGAAATGAAATGAGGTTTAACTTATGTAAATTTAATTTTCAAAATTAATTTCAATTCATAATTGGTGTAAATATTTCGCTATTTTAATGAAATATTTATATTCCAAGCAAAAATTATTAGATTATGGATGTAATATGTGTGATGTTATATCCTATTATGACCTCATTAGGGAGGTAACATTGTATTCCGGAAGATTACAATAATCAAGCGATTGAAATTTTACTTCTAATTTTTGCGAACGATGTATGAAGTATATAATATTTTTCGAGCAATATCGAATTCTCCGAACTTGTCATATGCAAATTGCTTTTCTAGTGCGTATATTTTGTATAATAAAAATAATAAAAATTTTAAAATAATAAATTTTTCTTGTTCTGAGACAACAGCTTTAATTAAACTAATATTTACATTTATATAACATTGACTTTAATGTTATAATAGCAATTATTATGTTTAACGTTCCTTTATTGGGAAAATATTTGTGTCTGTATTAGAAAATGTACCGTATTTAAGAAAAAAACTTTAATAGAGTTTGCAATCAACAATATTAAGTTTCGTACATTTTTTTCTCATAAGTTTTATAATACGAAACATTTCTTACATTCGGGAATATTCAACCAATGATTATGTCGGGGTTTCATAGTTGTAAAAATATATGTAATGTGGATTTGGTTTCATTAATGTTTACTTCTTTTTAAAACTTTATTTTATTATTTTAAGTAAAAAAATAACAGTAAAAACTAATAAAATTTGTATCCGACAACTTTCTTATACAAGAATGTTGAATTACTCTGGAAACAATAAATTATCAACTTTAGTTTGGGTCCCACTGGTGTTGTTACTGAAAGAGAGTAAAATGCAGTAAACATTTTCCGCACATTACCTTCATAAATTTCATTTAGTGTGAAACTTTAATTATTTAAGCTAATAATAAGAATGATGGTAATAATTAGCAAAAGAAATTTCGTATATATAGTTTTCTTTTTAATTTAATACATTAAGAAGTGTGTTTTCATTGAACGAAGTTTTGTTAAAGTGATAGGGCACGCCTGTCCCATTGCCGTTGTAAGTGAAAGGCTTATCCACCGTTTTTCCAAGGTGTTCGTTATTTCAGCTATTTATGTATAAGTTCCGCTGCTAGAGAAAAATCATCAAAATCGTTATAATGACGAAATTAGCGTTGCTGTCTCATGCTTTACTGTAACTTTTTTTGATTACGCGTCTTGGAAAGTCATTTTTTCTCTTTGTTCAATTTCTTTCCTTCTTCATTCCTTTTTTGCTTTTCTTTTTGTTTTTTTTTTTATTTTTTTTGTCGTAGAGAAAGTTAAAACCGGAAATTCGATTTCTTCTTCTTTTGTAACACGTATATGCATTGAGCAATTAAGAAAATATAAAATTGCCTAAAATAAGTTTCCATTTGTTGTCTCTATTCAATCGGAATAAACAAATACTACTGACGGTATTTAGTAACAAACGATAATTTATACAAAATCATTGTAAATGTAATTAAATGCACTGTCAACCTACATTGATTTAATCAATAATATTGAAGTATTTATATTTATCGATATTTTATATTTATGCATTAGATAATAAGACTGTTTTAATTAATATGATTTCGCATTACAATTAATTATTACAATAAACTTCAAACTAATGCATTCGCTTATTTATTATTTATTTGTTTACTTAAGTGACTGAGCAACATTAGCAATTTGACATAACAATTTTATAATGATGATTTAAGTAAAAGTATTTTTACAATAAAAATAAGTTATTAAAGTTGTTTAATTGTCATTTACAATCGATTTTTTCCTGTTTAATGTTCATAATCACTAATTTGTGCTAGTTTAAGTAAATTCAAATAACAATAATTTATTTCTAATAAATTAAAAACATCATTAACAATGTTATGTTATAATTTATTATCTTATTATTACACATTTTATGGTAAATTAATAATAATGTTTCGCAAAAAATATGTTACATTCTGTAATATTAAAATGCATAATTCCAATATTTTAATGTTACAAAATTAATGAGTACAAGCTTAACATGATGCTAGTATTGTGCAAAATTTGATAAAAAGTTGAAGCAGAAATTACCGGCTTGAAATTGATTTTTTAAATTCAGTCGTTTATAAATGTTGCAAGTTTTAGACAAAAATCAAATCTAACAAAAATGGTTACATTAAACACTGCATTCTATATTGTGCAACAGAGCTTTGTAACAGTTTTGTGAAGCTTTTAGTTCATCTGAAGATGACATACGATACATTCAAAGTCATTTTTATTCGGGGAAGGGGGGGGGGGAGAAGCGCTCGACGTTTTCTAACGCGGTCTTTCCGTCTAATTATCGTCGGCACCCTTCTCCATATTAATCTTTTCTCTAATATTGCAACAGAGCGACAGCAGTTGATTGTTAGTATGTGCGTATCGTCTAAGCTCTCGGGTGCTCGACAGAAAAAGAAACAAGGAGAGAGATAGGCCGACTGACAGAGACAGAGAGAACAAGAGAGACAACGAATAAACGACAAACGAACGGACGGACGTACGGACGAGCGTCGACGTTGTGCTTGCCAGTGTGTACGCGCATCGTTGCATAGTGCATGCACCTTTCAGAAGTGTGGGTGACTTGCAGCGGTGTTAGCGCGAGCGTGTAACTGGGTCGCGGGTTCGACAACTTCAGCCAAGGCTGCTTAATCAGTGGTTCTCAGTCACTTTATGCGCATTTTCCACTGATACATTTCTAAGCGCACTTCTTCCCGCGTGAAAACTTTTTTCCACGCTAAACCACTTTTTCGCTCATTTTTCCTGCTCCTTTTTTATCTTACTCTTTTTCTATCTTTAATTTTTACTTCCTTTTTTACGTTTTTATCAATGTTTTCAATTTGTTTCATCATTTTAGTTTCTTATGGATTTATTATACTTTTTCTCGCTTGTTTAGAATGTAAGACTGTTTTATGTATAAATATAGTTGTATAAAATACTTTTTATTTAATATTTTTTTGTGTAAATTAAATTGCTCGCTGATCGAACGCTTATTAATGTTAAAAAGGAATATTCATGTTTACTTTAGTAATCAAACACTTTTTAATTGGAAAAATAGTTTTTTCGATTATTAACTTACCTTTTCTCTGTGTTGTTTTTAATCAAATGCAATTTTTCAAATTATTTTCACTTTATTCAAGTTTATATATTCATTGTTTTTAATGAATAAATAAATGAATTTATTTTGTCGACAAATCTTATGTATTTGCCTTACCTGGCAAATTTTATTTTACTAACAATTGGTGTGCCTCTGCAGTATCACACTTGATATCAATGTTACAAGTCGTTCTTACCTGAAACAGAAAGAAAAAGTAAAATTAATGATTAAAATACGATATTAGTTACATTTATGTGTTAAATACGATTAAATTTAATATTCGAAAGATATTAGAAAATAGTAATAACTTTAAATGTTAAGGATTGATAATGTAATTACGTATATGTTGTAAGTAAATTAAATCGTAAATGTAAGTTTTCTAATAATAGAATTATAGTTACTATTATTTCACAATAAAATGTCAAATTAATTTATCAGCAAATTACAATCTTCTATATTTAGATATTATATATTACTTTTTAAGTAGTAACTTTTACTTTTCTTTTTCATTTTTTACATGTATATATTTATATATACAGGAATCGAGAAAACTCATACAGAATATTTTAAGTATGTGATTTTAAATTTAGAATGAAGTAATGTAATCTCAAAATCAAAAAAGCTGAAATACCAAGAAGTTTGTCACATGTTTAAAGTATGGGATACGTTGAAGTATTTATAGTTGCATGGAGTTAAAAGTATCGTAGTGCATTCGTTCATCATGAGTTGTCGTTAAGAGTAGGTGAGACGGCATCTCGAGATCTGTATGTTTCATATCAACAGAATTAGCTATACGTATCGAAATTTTTATTCACAAACTTGTTGAAATATCGAGTTTATATAGTTTTGTTTTGGCTTACAATGTACGAATTGGACAACACTTTTGCCGCGTGCTTTTATTTTGTCAATCACGTGACAAAGAGTATGTCACCGTCTTTGACGTATTAATTGTAGTACATTTTAGCTACAGTTGATGCAATTTTACCGTGACAGTTCATCGATTTGTTACCGTAACTAAGTAATTTGAAGTTGCAGTAAATCACTGATCCATTACATTGAGATGAAAAATTCACCTACTTTAAATAAACATTTTCATGGATTCAGCTCTATTTTCATCATTCATTATAAATATTTATTGCAAAAACAATCACTATCTATTCTTCTCAATCCTTAAATTGCAAAAGAAATGCAAACAAACAAGATAATTACAGAAACTTACATTTTTATCAGTTTATTATTCCACTGATTAATCATTTCTTTAATTTAGAAATTAAGACTCATTTCAGCTGAGAAAATTGGATTAACATTATACTTAATTAAAAATCAAATCAAATTAATATGAAACATATATTTTTGCATTAAGTCTTGAATCATAATTACATACATCACTCGAATGAGCGGAGATACGAGTGTGTGATCTGCGAAATATTTCGTGCATTTGCGTTCGTGTGAATAAATCGTTGTCGAGTGTCACGAGAAAATGAGATCAATCTCAAATATCGACACGATTATGGCGGATAAAGCGATCAAAACTTTCTATCGATAAAACAACGATTGGTCATTGCACTTCGGCCGATCTGCGATATGCGTACATGCTTGCGTAAATAATGCGTGCGTGTGTTTCTACTACAACGTGAGCTATATATACAAGTTGTACGGAGTATATCGCTCTTAATGGCACTGCATATAATATGATTTATACATGATGTACGATAGCGGGCTAACGTGTCTAGCGGTGGGAGGATTACATCATATTCAACTGTAGTTCACTGTAGTAATCAATAAGCCACGTTTTTCTTTTTTTTTTTTTTTTTCGCTTACGTCACCCTGTCAGAGAATCGCTCGAAACCGGCAGTGCGATGCACACCTACGCCGCGAAATCATTTTAAATTATTCAAATTTCCCGCTAACGATACTTCATTCAAGTCTGACGGCTGTTGTCAAGACCTGTGACAAGACCAGTGATTTCAATTTCCCGACAACGCTTTTTTTTCAAATGCTAAAAAGCATTGTGTATTTATATGGATCAATTTCTTGAAAATCTTCCAATGTGACTTGGAAAATCAATTGTTTTCACGAGTTAAATCGTATGTTTATCTTGTCTTGTCTTGGATTAAATTTCGTTCAATTCATAATAATTAGTTATCATAAAGTATAGTGTATGATAGCTTAATGACAGTTACTTTTATTTCAACTTTTATATTTAATCAGTTATTTTTGTGTGGATGGGTTGATTTACATAATCGTTATTATGTATTTTATAAAACTGTCCATTTTCTCTAATATTTAAAATATTTTAGTGATTTAATTTCATGCAGAGCATTTATTACTTTGCGTTATTTTTATATTATGTTGAAATATTTTATTGTATTTCATGAATAATTTAAAAAACTCTGTTAATAATATATATTAGTTTTTAAAAAAAATCGAAAAAAATATTAAAAATTAAACCCACTATTTGAATATGTTATATTAGTGTTTAGTAAAAAAATGAATTATCAGAAAAGAGAGTTACACAAAGACATGATAAAACTACTTGTCAAATAATCTTAAAATAGACAAAATTGATCGTTTTTGTACTTCTGCAAGGTTTAGGTTTAAAAAGAGTCAGATGAATGATAGAAAAACAGAAGTTTGATATAAATAGATATATCCTAGATATAGAAGTTGAGATACCTCGTCGTATTAGGATTGACAAGGTGATCATCCGTTTCAATTAGTTATTGCAAAAGATTACGACGATCGCTCGATTGATTCCGAAAATGAATCGTTTCCATGGTTTTAATTATATTCGAAATTGTCTTATAAGGTAAAAAAACGCTAACCTCTCATATTTCATACACAGCTTCCGTATGTATAAAATAATATTTGTAATTATTGCAATAAAATATGCATTTTCTTATTTTAAAGGATAAACAAATATGGAAAGAAATAAAGTAAAATCCTAGTTATAAGATGGAATAGATGAAAAATTTAAGCATAAAATGATCGTGGAGAGCCTCTGGCACACGTTATCATAACATCAGCATGCCTGCCTGCATCTATCTATATTTCAAAGAGTTGGTTCGCGCATATAGATGCGCGCGTAGTTGAAGTACACGTGTCTATGTGCGTGTTGTCGCGTCTATGCGAGCGAGGCTAGATGCGTTATGCCATGGCGAATGAATGTAAAATAGTGGCAACATCGCATAGATCCACAGTCTCGAAAGCAATGATGAAAATTCAAAACGATAATGCCATTCGTCGGCTTAATCAACTGACCAGTCTAGACGTTCAATTTGTGATTTTGCGACTGTTTACATTGTACACAAATCTCGAATTATCTTGCTCTGTCCAAATATAAACAAATGTTTATTCATATATGGGTTGGCAGTTAGTTTTACTATTTTAACATTTCATTCTAAACATTCCCATGAAAATTCAACATGTACGATTAATCGCTCGTATAACTGATTGTGGTTTGAGATATTATAGCTTATTGATTGACTTAATTGAAGTAAAGAATTTAGAATGATTTATTTTTAAGTACTTATAAATATGCAATTTTGAATTTATATGATGATATATTTGATATATTCGAAAAATATATCAAATCTTTTTTTTACACAGCAAAAACAAATGTTTTAATTTAAACGTTTTTGTAGCAGTTTTTAAAACATTTGAAAGTGTTTTCAGTTTTAACCTATATTTTTAACATTGGATAAAACGTCTAAGTGTTTTTAAATAAAACACTTCTTTTTATAGTGTAGTTTTTTTTAATTATTTATTATTTCTATTTTATTATTAATATTATATTTAATTATTATTATTATTAATTAATTTAATTAATAGTAAAACTTAACTAACTTAATAGTAAATTTTGTTATCAACTTTTATGAATTGCTTAATGTTGAAATTAAGGATAATAAATATTAAAATTAACTATTAAAATTATAAATATAATTAAGTGATGAAAACAATTAATATAATGTTTTTATGTTGTACAGTTTAAATTTGAATTTGCGTATACTTAGTAATATTTATAAAAAATGGTAAAAAAGGAGAAAAAGAAATTACATACTTACATCATTTATTGTTATCAGTTACGTGTATTAAATAATAGTTGATGTGCAACTTTGTCTACAATGCTAATAATTGTACAGCGAGTTCTACGCGAGTATGCAATAAGTGAATGAGACGACTTTGGATCTTACACAACGTCAGTTCTCCCAGTTCCAAGTATATAGTTAACAGTCTCCTGTGGATGCTATATTTCTAAGCGAGAGAATCCTACGAGACTAGTCGTAGAGCACTCGCAGACCTTGAAGCTTTGGATTAGTTTCGAAAGAGTTATATGGACATTTTATGTATTCAATTTTACGTATGAATTTCGGGGTTTTAAGGAGTAAGCCTAAATATAACTTATTAAATATTAGTAAATATAAAAATGTAAAATTATCTTTATAATATTTTTATTATATCACCAATTTATATAAATAATATCATTACATGTTAATTTTGAATTATTTGAAGTTCTGTATGTAAATGCATTGACTTTCATCACTAATTGACATTTCAACATTTCGATTATTCGAGGCGATTGACTTTTAAGTGTAATATAATAGATTTCTTCGGAATTGGGAAACGTGATGAAATTTTGGGTTACATCCGTAATAATTACTTCATTTTGACTGCAAGTTACACACATCGATCCAAATGCATAATACTTATAATGAATGATCTGTATACGTGCAATTAGGTACAACTCCTGTTGCTGAGAACGACGTTGGATAACGATTCCCGTATAAATTCCTTCGACTCATTGCGCGCATACTGCACCGTGCATTATTGCAAATACGTCGCGCGTTTTCTTTCTTTATTTCATATACCGAATAATACATGCATTCATTCACCGATTACTCATATTTGCCTATGCACGTCCGATCCACAATTTTATTCTTGACACGAAACCCACGATGAATTAATTTTCGTGGGTTGGGGCTTTCCTCCCCCCCCCCCTCCACTTCAGCCTTCTGCTGTGTACTTGATCGAATTCTCGTTACTTCTTCGCGTCGATTGCGATACGAGATGAAATAATTATTCGCAATTACGGTTATTCAATGAATGAATGTTATCCGAATAATTATTACGACGATTTTGTGAGATTACACTTTTCCGGTGCATTATAGCGCATTCTTCAGTTGCTCACTTGCTGGTGAAAGACCGGGCTTCATCAAAAGTTGGCTCAACATCAATGACGAAGACACACGGTCCGCTGCATGCTGATCGAAGGTGCTTTTCACTTCTCAAGGGCTTCTTTGTATTATGCGCAATTATTACCTTCGTCGCATATTTTGGAAAACACTTTGAGTCAGCGTGAAGTTTATAAAAAAAAGTTACACTTGTATAAATTTTATTTAAAATCAAATTTTCGTTTGAGATGAACTTGATGAGTTCCAATGTAAAATTAAGAAATTTGACAGTTTTTGTTTTAAGAAATTATTATTGTTTGAAGAAATGCTTTTACAAGGTATAATTATGTTATTACTGTAGAAGTAATTATTTGAAAGAAATTTTTCAATACAGTGAAAGAATAAAAAAGTTACAAATATTACGAATTAACTTCGTTAAATTTGACAAATGTTTAATAACTAAATTAACATTTACTCATCTAAATTACCAGAAAAATATAGTCAAAGTTAAATTACTTCAGCAGAAAATACATAACGTAAGTGGTAAAAATTACATACTTTAACGTTTTAAGTATAATTTTACTACTTAATTTTCTCGCTGTATATATTTTACTACTTAAACAATGTTCTTCATTTATATTTTTGAATAACAACTTTTACTTCTCATTTTTCTCAGTGCAATAGTAATTATTCCACAATAACTCTATATTCAAACAAATGAATACTATTACATCATTCCCTTTGAATTTAAAAAAATAATAATAAATGCAAAAATAGTCGGATATACTTTAGAATTTGATGCAAACTGACGTGATTGCTGTCATAAAATGTAGAATATTTAATACCATACTTTCTCGATTCTATACTTCTTAGGAGAATATCGATGTGACATAAACGCAGTCTAGTTTTTTTGTGTGCTACGCGCTAAGAATCGCAACTTTATAACGTTGCGTAATTTGAGAGACCAAAGATGAAAGAAAAGAAGTCAAAAAAGAGAAATTAATAATTACAAAAACGTTATTCTTTCATCAATGGGCTGCGATCATAATGAAACCGATTGAAAGAGTCCATTGTAACAAATAACAACGAAGGTTATTATAAAATGAGCAATGACACCGTCGGATCTATTTTAACGCTCGAAAAGAATCGATATCAAGGCCTACGTAGGGTACAGCAAACTGTCGACGTGAAAGTCATAGAAGAAAAAGCTAAGGTCATAAACGAAAACGTACCGGAGTATTACATTTCCCGCAACCAGTTCGTGCACTCGGATAAACAAATTACTGCACGTCGCATACGAATATAGTTTTCGAAATAATCCGTCCGGTGATTCACTTCGCAAAATATTATTTCGTAAGGCGAAGAGAATTATTCGTATTACGTATGATAGCATCATGATTACGTATTTTTAGATGTATTAATATTCATACATTTATATATTTGATACAATATTTCATATGTAAATAAGTTTATCGTGTAAATTTGTCACGAGGACTTTAGTTTAACTGCAATTATGAGATTTAAGACTTTTGATAGAAAATGTGTATAGGTTAGCAGAATGAAAAGAATAAATTATATTTGGATATTAAAGTGAAATAAATGGTAATAAATAATTTTCATTTAATCATAAAATAAATATGTATTCATTTTTACATACGTTTCATAGTGCACAGTGTATATATATTTAAATGTAATTACTGTAACATATTAATGTCAAGAATAATGTAATAATAATCTCTTAATTTGGTGGAATAATTCATCTGCTCTGGTAATAATGTTTAATGTAACTTTGACAGTCGATTCATAAAGTTTCATTTCCGTAAAAACGTAGTCTGACATCACGTAGTCCGTTACTACTATCACGAAGAAGCTCAACGAAGCGATTCTTTTTAAAGGATGTAACCATTTGCTCAAGAAATTTAACTCGCTACTTCGCTTACTTATGTACTTAATTGTGATAACTATTCGTGAGACTATTAATTGATTATTGTATTAAAGTTGATAACACAACAGTCATTATAATGTAAACTGCGATTCCACGTAATTTTATTCCTTAGAAATATTATCCTTGTTAAATATTTCGAAACAAAACGTTCGATAATGTCCTTATTGTCTAATCAAACGAATAATTATAAAAAAAGTGACAAAAAGTGAAACAAAACATTAACCGTATAAATCATGAATCAACTCGAACGAAGAGTAAAATGATTTTATAAAATTGTTAATCGTGTTTTCTTAATCTTGAAAACTACGTTCTTCTGACTTTTTGTGGTGGCAATATTCGTTAAAATAAGTTGTCATTTTATTGTTTTCAATTAGTTTAAACAACATGTAGGAAATAAGGAAATAGCATACAATGACATCTAATACATATAACATATCTTATTATAAGTAAACGTGAATGCAACTGAGTTTTCATTAAAAGTACAATAATGGCGCATCAATAGTTGCGCACTATATGGCAGAAGATATTTCCGATTTGTTGACAGTCAGTTAAATAAAAGGAATTTCTCGGCCTCGGTAGTGAAAGAATGTTTTTTGTGTAAGAAAAAGATCATTTTTGCTCTTTTTTTTCCAGCAAAATGTTGTTACGAAAAAAAAAAAAATTATTCAAGTTTGTGAAAAACGTCAAAAATTGCGACCGGTACATCATCATCGGTGTCTGTGGAAACGTGGAAAAAGGAAATTGTAATAGAAAAAATTCCTGTAACTCGCATCTTTCGCGAGATTTATAAATAGTATCTATTCATTAGAAACGTATGCACAGCGCAAGCGTGTGTTTCGGCGAGTATATGTGTGAGACATTTTAAAAAGACAGAAAAGCAAAAGAAAGAGAGAAAGAAAGAAGGAGAGTAATTTTTTAGATGCCATGTAAATGCGCAAAGAGAGTGTTTGCGGTGAGATCGATAGTTAAGCTTAAACAAGAGCGGCTTATAAATTTAGCATAAAATTTTGGTCACAAATATTGAAATAAAGAAAGTACTATTACTACATTACTGCTGTTCGTAACTTATTTAAGGGCTGATTTTTATGTTACGTATACATGAGTTTTATGTTAAGTTGATATGTCCGCGATATTCCACATCGATGTTGTGTCCCGCGGGTACATGATTTTCACGAATTCGCGAAATATGTATCGATTATGCGCTTTTTTTGTAGGTTCATGTGCAATGCTTTTACTGGATTCGTGATGTTAAATCTCAGTTGAATAAAGTTTGTAAGGGTACCTTGATCGATCGAAACTCACATGTTCATCATATTCCTCATTCGTTTGCAAAGATTTTACGAGTCACCGGGGAGTGGCTGCACAAATTAGAAGCTCCACTTCTAATGGTTCCAATTTTCATGAACTTATAGGAGTTTAATAGTATTTTTCATGGAAAAGCAATTCATTTTTTTATGTGTACAAAATAATAAGAACAGTTTTAATCTACGTAATTCAATTTTGAGTGCAATTTGTACCCAATGATCATTTTGAAAACTGAATAAAACGATAACATTTGGAGTTATAATGTAATACAGTTATTATACATTCCTGGGTAAGATTACATTACGATACATAATGTTATTAAACTGTTGGATTAGTAATTCTTACAATAGTTACAACCGAATAAAATGTACCCTAAAGTACAGTCTTATTGCCACATATAACAAAGCATTAATACGATAATTAATCCCATACTTCTCACAGGTGCGGATAGTTATTGTAACTATAAATTTCACCAAAGTCATTATACTTTTTCTTTAAGTATACTCAGTTAAATTTGATGAAACATTTCAAATTATATTCAACACTAAAAATGCACTAAATTCATTTTGTTTATAAAACTGCTCATAAAATGAAACAGTCATTGAGTTTTAAATAGATAACTATCTTAAAACCAAAAGACTATTTTGGGTATAAAACTTGAAACTGAAATTAGCATTATTTCGTTAATTACTGCAGAAATAATTGATTAACCAGTGTAGATAGAATTGCGAAACTGAAAGTATGTTAAGCATGGGTCCTATGTGACAGAGAACCGGAAAGAGATGAAGCAATAATACTAATTCGACGAATGTCGATGAACCCCAGCGATGGGCAACATAAACTTAGGTAACTTTGATCGTGTCTTCTTTCTTGGCTGTACAGAGACTAGGTAACCGGTACACAAAGGGTACACGTGTACATGTATTGATGTTTCGACGACACAGGCTTCAGTTGCACGGCCTGCTATCGATCTGGGCAAGCAGCGAGTAAGCCCATGCTCGGCAAGCACCCTCTCGTCCCCTCTCTCTTCAACAGCCTCGTGATCTATCCTCCCCCTCGTCTCTCCCCGCCAACCCCCCTCAGCCTCAGCGTTAAAGCTCCACTTCACCCCCTTCCAGTAATACCTCACTCTCCTTCCTCTCTTCTTCCTCTCCCCTCGAGTTTCTGTGCCTCAATCCCTCCCCCATCCTAGGGCTGTTTCAAGCCTCCGGCAAATATCACACGCGAATGAAAATGTCTGCAAATGCCGCAAGCACGAGAAATGATACATTATGGTGGTTGCCCGCGGCGCGACGAACATATTCGCCATGCCTCGGCACGGTTACTTTTTCTTCGGAATTCTCTTCCTGCGACATACACCAATTTTTCATGAATACCAACCATCTACACAACTGTCTCTGACGTTTTTGTATAAAATGTCAAAAAAATGATGGTGTCTGTGCTATGCTTCGGGCTAAATTTTACGTTTGTTTTATCTGAGTAGGCATGAGTGCTTCTTAAACATTAACATATGCGGGTTGTATAGACAAATTTTGTAAAAATTTTACACGTTTGCAAAGTTAGACGACCAGGTACAAAAAGAATGATAGTGCATTTTAGAATGATGTAACCTATAAATAACGATTTGAATAGTCAAAGTAAATCAATGAATACAATGTATTCTTTTGCTTTAAACATGTATTTCTAATGCGAAATTGTGAATAAAATCTTTGCATTAAGCCACATGATTTATCATCTGCAATTACTACACTGAGGAATTATTTTATTTTTATACGAATACAATTATTTAGCTAATTATAAAATTAAACATATAAATTATGTCTATAATATCAATTTTCCTTACACATAAACATCATTATGCATATCCACAGAGGAAAAAATATGGTTCATTTTGGAGATAATCATATCTTATGTTTATTTTAACCATAAAACTGTAAATTAGAGATTTTATGTTTATTTTAACCATAAAACTGAAAATTAACTATAAAAATGGTCTGCTTTTAATATGCGCTATGAGTAGGAAACTAAAACGTAACCATGGCAAAAACCTTGCAAATACACTAAGAAAAATAACTTACAATAAATTACTGTTTAAACAGTAACTTGACCACAGAATTCCCATTAACATGAAAGTTCCTGTTAAAAACAGTAAAAATTTTCCTTTCATGCACAAAACTTCTTG
>JABFPJ010001061.1:0-29260 GCA_022817425.1 Gryon sp. ZL-2020 | reverse complement strand
ACGTACGATACTTTTTATAACGAGTACGGGAAAACGCTACTTTCCGGACGTAAAACAGTCAGGAAAACGGTCACTTTCGCGACTGTTTTGCGTCTGGAAAGTAGCTGTTTTCGCGTTATGAGTTATACAATAGTATTTTTTGTATCAAGGGAGACAAAAACAGAAATTCGCTACCTCGTGCGAAGTTTACAATCCGAGCCGAAGGCGAGGTTTGTAATCGCACGAGGAAGGGATTTCTGTTTGTCTCCCATGGTGCAAACGATATTTTTCGTTACGAGGGAACGAAAAAACGTACTTTTCAAAAACCTCCTAGGAGTGAAAAGTGCGTTTTTCGTGGCTGAGTAACGAAAATATTATTATAAAGGTAATGTATAAGTTAAGTGTAATATCTGGGATTTGTTACAAAACAATATGAATTATTTTATGAAACATTTATTATAACAAAACAGTCTAAAATTCTTACAGCAGTAAGTTTGTATTTTATTTATATCATAAAAGTCATTCTTTTTTATCTGTAGAATCTTGTTCTTTGGTCAAAAGAGCACTATTAATTCCAACCTTTTTTAATTCTTCTACTAACTCTCCATTTTGGTGCATTTGCAATAATATATCGCATCCTCCAACAAATTCTCCATTTATAAAGACTTGTGGTATCGTCGGCCAGTTTGTAAAGTCTTTAATACCTGTAAATTATAACAAAAAATATTATAATTGGTTTCATTTTATTCGAAATAACTTGTTGAGATTATCATTTTGATATTAAAATGTTGATCAATTTATTCATATTAATTTTAGTTATAACACTTATAACTCAATGTACATAACTGACATACCTTGTCTAAGTTCTTCGTCTTTCAGTACATCATGAGCTTGGTATTTAACCCCATGCATGCGTAAAATTTGTACTACGGCATTACTAAAACCACATCTGGGTTCTTCTGGTACTCCTTTCATAAACACGACTACTTTGTCATTCTATTTTAAAAATGCATTTTAATTATATTAATGTAATCTTTATTAATTTTACTTCACTTATTTATAATGTTTATATAATAAATTGATTTCATCAATAATAAATAATTAGAACAACATCTTAAATAATAATTAAAATATATTTTATAATTATATATTTAATTATATTATATATTACAAAAATAAACAATGTACAAAATGTATAATTGAAATTAATAAAGAATGACACTCATATTTATCAAATTTCAATTAACTCGGAAAATAATTAAATTTAAGAAGTATTATGTGACAAAATGTTATAACTCAATGATTTGCAAGAAGCCTGTGCTATTTTTTCAAAGTCACTTGAAAAAATAGTATATACTTCTTGCTAAACAAACTTTTCTAAACAAACTTCTTGTAAATAAATCAAAGCCTGCTTCATACAATAATGGCATGAAATTTCTATCTGTGTATATATCAAAACAAGTTATGAACAAAATAATTAATTTTGTATTTTTACCTTAACCAATTTTTCAATATTCTTAGTTGACGTCGCAAAACTTCTGACAATATTTATGCAGCTTCTAACAGTCTGCAGTCTGAACATTTTGTTATTTTATAACGCAAACAAATAATATTATTAAATTGTTTATCAATTTGTTTCTAGTATGTTTTTTTGGTTATATGGCGGCTCTTAATATAGCCATATTCAAGATTTAAGTTGAACAGTAACTGTAGTGGTAGAGGTCACTGTTGTTATATTCTTCCGTTCAGAAGTTATTGGCGAACTCGAAAACTAAGAATATTTTGTATTCAAAAAGGACGCACTTATGTGACTTGAATTATCTATCCTTTTTTAATACAAAATTTTCTTAGTTTCCGAATTCGCCATATGGCAGGTATAAATATTTAAGGTGATTCTTCAATCGAATTCACTGCTTCTCTCTTCCACTAATGGAGTCGCCCATTAGCTCTATCCTTTTTGCTCTTATATAGCTGAAGAATCACCTTAAACGCAATATATACATATATAGATATAACAATAAGATACTATAAAGAAAATCATAATTTCTCCTTTTTTAATTTTATTTTTTTATATTTTTCTTTCAAATGCGTACAAAGATTCAAATTTCTTGAAAATATCGGCAAAGAGATTTTTGCAAAGATAAATACAATACAGTATTCAGTATGTAAAAAAATGCATATTTCAATATTATTATTCCTTACAAACCCGTATAAAGTTTTAAGATCATCGAGATATTGTCAGAGAACAAGAATGTTGTTTCTTTTGTTGGCTAAGAGGTAATACGCCTCTGTACGCCAGGATTGGAAGAGTATCTAAATGTCACATGGAAAGTTAGGATTAATATTATATAGTTTAATCAAAAGTTCATCTGTTTTGTAACCTAATAAAGGAAATCTAAACAACATATAATTTAAATCTTGTCATTCACGCTGACAGACACACATATTATGGTCAAGAATGTTCTTGGCAAAAAGAGCTGGTATGCGCTTCTTATATTTTTTGATCTTATACGTGAAATAAAGTTTATTGTATCTCTATTCAAAGGGAGATTAAAAAACTATCGTTCGGATAATATTTTGATTTTACTAGATGAATAATCACGCCCTCCGGGCGTGAAAACAATGCCTCTGATTTTTTTTCATTTAGATATAGGATAAATACCGAATTCCATACTAAAATAACAACATTCTTAAATTCAGTTAACTTGTTTTCCTCAACACCACAGATGTGATTATAATTTCTATAATATATTGTTGTATATTAATTTTATAAATATTAAAAAAACTAAATGCATAATCCAGTTTTTATATGAAATTTATATTATATTATATAGTTGGTCTTTTATTACTATATATTGATTTCCGATTAATTAAACTATAATATATTTATTTAAATATACAACTTTATTAAAAATATAAACAACAGTATAAAAACGCGACTGGTAAGATTAATATTAATAATTACTATAATGTTTCAACTTAAAAAGATAAGCATTTCCTGCATTATTTCCAATGCTCATAAATCCACTTGCTGGAGAAAAAGCGACGCTTATTGGCTTGTGTAAAACTGTTCTTGATGTAGGGAAATTGCGAAAAACTGTAAACGAAGGTAGATGTACAAGCTTAAGTGCATTCACTTTTTCTTTCGATAAAATCGCAAGTATTTCTGACTGTGGATTAAACTTGAGTGCCGTTATCGCGGTAACGAGATTCATGATGGATTTCAACGGTGTCGGCACTGGGTTCTTCAAAACATCACTCAATTCATAAATATTCACGACTCCTTGTTTACTTCCAGTGGCGATGAATTGGCTACTTGGCGATATTGCGATTGACGTACAAGAAATGCATCCATCGTCAATGGCGCGATTTATGCATTTGCGAGTACTCAATTCCCAAATGTACATATCTTGACATTCTGCAAGTCAAACGAAATCCATACATTATCAACTACTTTTTATTTGCAAAAATAAACATAATTTATACAATATTACAGACTTTTGTAAATTCGATATTATTTTGAATCTTTAAATTAAGTTTAACTTACCGCCATGGGAAATTAAATATTTACTGTCGGGGGTAAAATCAAATACATTGCATATTCTGTTCATTTGAACGGTAAATTGTAACTCGAAATTTGTACTATCTAAAATATGTATTTCTCCGGTACGTCCTTTGATAGCCACTTTTTTCTGATCTGGTGATACTACAAATACCTAAATAAATCGTAAGACGTTAAATAGTTAAATAAAATTTGATAAAATTGTACAATAAATTATTAACATTACATTTTTTAATTTTTCAGATATTACTTAATACAAGTTTATGAGAGTTTATAATTATTTACACAGTTTACAAGACTCTTTACGTAAATTGTGTTATTAGGAAAACATTATTGACGCAATGTTAAAATTTGAAATTGACAAATTTAACATCTTCCTAATGTATTATTTAAAAATAAATTTACCTTCATATTAGTAATGCCATGTGGCAACATCAATCTGCGTATGTTTCCGGTTATCAAATTATAAGTATAGAAATGAGATTGCTTGAAACATCCAGCTATTATTTCATCGCCATCTTTTATAAAACTAGCAGAAGAAATTGGAAAATGTTGAAATTTAAGTGTGTGTAATTTCGTATTATCTTTACCATCAACCTAAAATATCATGCAAAATATGTAATACTTATAATTATAATTTATTAAATAATTATACTTATATATATACAAAAAAATAATAATTATAAAACAGAATACATTGTTTATACCTTAAATATTGATATAACTTTAGAAGATCCGGCAACAAAAGCGACCATTGACGTTGGATGAAACTGTACAGCATTAATAAAGGGACCTTCAGCATTAGTTTCGCTATTTAAATTATGCAGAACTTTGATGTCAATTATTGTTTCTTTCAATTTCGTACTTTTGTGAATTCCTATGTGACTACAATGCTACAATCGATTTAAGAAATAATAGCATTAATAACATTAATAAACTCGTATAATATTTATACCCACTTCAGTCCAAAAATGTTTACCCTTAAAACATTATCATCATCATCATCTGAGTTATCTGAATGAATTTCCTTTTTGTTAATTTCAGCCCATTTTGGAGTACCAACAATACTCATAAATTTTTTTTCTAAAAGTTCATTGTAACTCTTCTCTGGCCTTTCTCCAGGCAATCTTCGACTTTGCTCAGTTAAAGCTTTCTTTATACTGAAAAAAATCATTGTCATATATTTTTACAATTTATTGTAAGAATATTAATGTAAAATAACTATGGTAATTATTATAAATGATAATATATTATTATTATTAAACATTTACTTATAATCTTCTTCATCGTTATCAACCCATGCTGGTTTTCTTTTTATCGCTTCCAATTTGTTACTTGATTCACTCTCTTCATCATCCATATCCATAATACTTTCATCATCAAGAATTTTGCCATCTTTATTTATTTTTAATTTAATCTCATTTTCTTCCAAATGTTCAAAAACATCATTCGGATCACCGAAGACAAGTTTTTCTAACCTAAAAACATGAAGTATATTATTTTGGATTTTTTCTTTTGCTTAAAAATAAAATTGAAGGTAATCAACTTACTCTTTTTCTTCTTCTGGATCATATTCTTCTTTTAATTTCCTTGAAATGTTTGAACGTTTTTTTACAACTTTCTTTAAACTCATTTTGTTTAGATTAATAAACAACAAAAAGTAATATACACAAATCACAAGTGATTGAAGTCGGAGTAGTAAGCTCTCAAATACACGTGTACAAAATCTACTTTACCGACACTAAAATATTTTAATATTTACACAATTTTTATATATTTATTATTCACTGAACATACAGAAATAAATATTATAAAATTAAAATTTAAATATTTAAAATTTATCAAAATTAAATTAATTTAACAGATACCGCACCTAAAACGATAATTTTATTATTTTATAAACAAATATTACAAAATGTAAAAAAATACAATATTTTAATGAAAAAATTTGAGATTGAAGTTAAAAAATTAAGTTTATAAGAGTTAAATAATTTGATTTATATTTGATATACCTTTATTTATTTATTCATTACTTTTGTTAGTTTTCGATATTTATTAAATTAAGTTCTCTTGTTTAATTTTAAAAGGAAGGGCAAGTATATATTTTTAATAAAAAATATATATATTATCAATTACTCTAATCGTTTACAAATATTTAATCGATCTTTATTATTTAACAATAATTAAGAAAATGCAACATAGTATAAATCTACATTTGTCTTTTTTCAGTACAGACATTGAAATAAGCTTGATCACAAAAATGACATTTTATTTAAATAATTGTTCTAAAATAAGTGTCATCGATAAATTAACAATATGTTATGATTTCATACAATTAATCATTAATTACTAATCAAATGAGTACTCTTAAAATTCGAAATATCGTAAATTTTATTATGATAATATCACGCACACGGAGTAGGCATTTACTGATTAATTAATAACTATAAACTTCATTACATTTTATATGTATATAAATACAAATATCTATTTTATAGAAAAAAAAAACTTGTAACTTTAAATAGGGAACATTTACTAATTATGCAGAATTTTACATTACGCTGATAAATATAATTTGATAATAATAAAATAATAAAAAGTCAATTATTTCATATTACATGTTATAAATATGATTTTTTTATTTACAAAACTATTTATTCATTTTATCGATAGTACTAGAATATGTATAACTTAACTTTTTTTGGCTTTTCAAACAAAATTACAATAATTTCAAAATATAATAAGTTTAAATTATATTCCATGTATTATTCCTAATAAAATTGTTTAATAACATACTTTACTTTATTCTAAATTCAAAATTTGTTTAAACAAACATAGAACTAGAAAATCTTTAGATTCATCTTTCAAGACTATTAATTAATTTAATATTTATAAAAATAAAATTTGCAATATTCAACAAAAAATTAAAATTGTTATAAATATTCCAGTAATAAATAAAATTTATAAATCGTATACTGTATCAAGAAATAAACTAAAAATTATTTTACATTACAATAACTTGTACAAAAATGCCGATTATTAGTTTTTAAATACTTTCAGTTGAAAATTATGGGTAATGGTGCAATATGCTACCCCCCCAAGGGGGGTGTTATTATAGGTCATTTTGTTGGACTTTTTGCGCTGATTATGCATCTGCAAAAAACAATTGGAGGTCGATTAACCCTACCGAGATATTTGCAAAAAAAAGGTTAATGTTAACCAATTGTAGAAAACTTTAGGGGGGTAATATATTGCACCATTACCAAATTACGTAATATTAAAAAATCTAATATATTTGACAAAATATATAATAAAATAAAAAATAAACGCCGTTTGACTTAGTAAGAATATTTCTTTAACAGAAATTATCTGTTAATTGAACGAATAAAGTAAATTTGTATACCAGTATAAACATTATTTCGACGCTTATTACGTAAAAAGTGATATTTCCAATTTTGTGTACAAAAGGACACATCTCTTGTACGAAAATATAGGAGATGATGAGTATCCTTTTGTACAAAAAACAGGAGATGTATCCTTTTATATATAAAATTTGAAATATAACACTTTACGTAAGAAACGTCGATTTATTCATTAAATTATTTACTTTGTTTCTATTAGATCATTTGTATAATAATTTCTGTACACATCTTATAGAATAAATAGATTCTTTGAAATCAATCTATAAAGGAGAAAAACATTACTAAACAACGTGATCAAGTAATTGTGCAAATACTTGAAATTGTTTGTCTCGTAATTGTATTCACTCTTGTCGCCTCCAAGTGAACTTGGCGCGTTGTTTTGTTGGGTTTGATATTACACTCGAATTGATTGACGGATGTAAGAAAGTGCAACCGGGCTTCGTACAAAACGGATGAAATTTGCACTGCTGTTGTTGTGGATGAGAAAAAACACATCCCGGTTTTGCGCAGGATATGCCAAATTTACATTTAGGATGCTGATAGGCACATTTTTCGCCAAATTTACACGCCGGAAATGCACTGTAAGCAAATTAACTTGTTTTAGTTTTAATTGTACACAAATAAATAAATTAATTTAAATTAAATAAATGAACAAATTTAAATAAATAATATCAAATTATTACCTGCATAAAATAGCCGGGTGATAATATGCACATTTATTTCCTAAAGTGCAATTTGGCCAATATCGGCACTTTTCTTTCAATTTGTCGCTTATTATCAAAACGTTTGAATCGATCGCTGGCTTCTTCACTATAAAATGTAAACAAAACATTTTATTAGTTATTGATTATTTAAATTAAACAAATAATTAATTAATAATAAGATAAGTAAATCTTACATTTAGGAGGTAATATTGGTCCCATTTTGACCGAAATTTCTTTGGGACTTGGCGACCTGGTGTAAACAATTGGACTCAGTTTTCGCTTTTTCGTCAATTGTTCTTTCAAATTTTCATTATTCTGATTTTCTTCTTTATCATCAACATTATGTTTTTCGTTGTTTGAAGATGTACTTTCCTTGGATTTCAACAAAGTATCATTCAAACACAACTCTTCGTCTTCCATATATTCCACCTGACTGTTAGATAACGTCATTTCATCGTTTTCATTTACCTAAATAGAATGAAATCATGTCAAATTATTAAATAAAATAATATTACTTAAAATAATTCAATGTTTTTTTTACATTTGCATATGAATTTGTATGTAATTTACCTCCATTTCTAAGCCTTCATCTTCTTCTTCTAGAAATTCTTTATCTACATCGTTATTGTAGCCGTTTAAAGTAACCAAAAAAGTGTGCTTATCATCTCCTCTTTGAAATAACGATTTGACAATACCTAAATCCTCGTCTGTAACATCAGCTTCTTTCACTACAAAATAATATTAAATTAAATTAAATAAAGATTCTTTATGAAACAGTAAATAATTATGTAAGGTTGAAGATG
Organism: Gryon sp. ZL-2020; assembly: GCA_022817425.1. Lineage (NCBI taxonomy): Eukaryota > Metazoa > Arthropoda > Insecta > Hymenoptera > Scelionidae > Gryon > Gryon sp. ZL-2020. The sequence goes on along the minus strand of JABFPJ010001061.1, from coordinate 20,790 downwards.
ATATTTTATTATAAAAATGTGATAAAATTTACATTATCAAATTATAAATGTATGATTCATAAAATTTAAAATTAAAATAAAATTCAATTTAACAAGAAAATGAATGAAAATTATTATGTTGATACTTACAATGTTCATTGTTACATTTATCTTCGTCTGTTGTTAGCTCCACTTGAATTTTTTCCATGACGAAACGATTCTTTTGGCTTACACAAACCGACAAATTGTTACCTATTTCACGTACTCCTGCTGATCTCAAACGTACCGGAAGTGCCTTTTTTTCCTATCAAAATGTCATCGTTTTGGTAAAATAAGAATTTCAAGTTAAACATACATGCATTCCGAGAAAAATAAAAATTTTATTATGGCTCTATTGAATTGAATATTGAATTTATTATGGTAAAAAAAAACAATATAATACTAATACTCCAGTAAGTATTTACACAAAGTAAACGCTCATGAGAATAAAGGAAGTGTAAAAAATACAATTTTAATTAATTATTATACTTTTATTGTCCGTTTACAATTACGCGATAATACAACATAATCAATTTGTAAAACGAAAATGCTTAAATTATAATTATTTATTTAATTATATTAACCTAACCAAATTAACCTAACATTTTATCATACAATTCGTGTGAAAACTTGCGAACTATATACAATTCAGATAAATTTTATATATGGTTGATATATATATGTACATTTGATTGATTTTTAAAAATGTTTCATTATTATTTTTAATTAGCGCCCAAATATTCAAATTTTATTTTCGTTTTGTTTTTATTCGTCTTACTTATAGTTAGATGATATGACTTTTTTAAATCATAATTTGCATTCAACTCGTTTTTTGTATTAATAAATAATTGTATTTTTACAAATGTATAAAAGCAATAATATTTCTTGTATAAATGAAGTAATATTTAAAATTATATTTGGCTAATAAAGAGCGATAAATGTCAATGGATAAAAAATGTCATCATTTCGACGCTTCTTACGTAAAAGGTGACATCTCAAATTTTGTGTACAAAAGGGTACATCTCCTATGCTTAAACATAGGAGATGTACCCTTTTGTACAACAAATTTGAGATGTCACCTTTTACGTAAGAAGCGTCGATATATACTACAGAACTCAAGTTTTAACTTAATATAAATATACAGATTAATTTAATTTATATTAAAAAATTATACAATATCATACATACATTACAATCATAATGATATTACAGTATACACTTATTCATTTCTCAGAATACGACATAATACCGCTCAGAAATATACAGATCGGTTATTTTTAATGAAAGCATTAAAAATAACCGATTTTTACTGCTTTTTAGGTGACATCAAATACTTTTTTTTAATAGTTACGTGCAAAATAAAAAGTTAAAAATATATATTGGCTAGTTACTTGAACAAATAATTAATATCAATTAATTCATATTTTTTATTTGAAGTTCATATTATATGTCCTCTATCTACCGAACATTTTTGAGCCTAATCGTTAAGATTTGCAAAATCCATAATGCATTTCATATTTCATCCTCAGGGCAAACCGATAAAGATTGAATGAAAAAAGATAATTCTTTTACAATCATGCACGTAGAATAACATAAGAAATTTATTTTCGATTGAAACATGTGATATTTAATGCAACTTCTATTAGATCGACTTTATATACAAAAATTCATCTATTGTTTACAATGTAAAATGTATCAACGAATTTCTTCGATTATAATTCACGCAAAATTAAATTACATTAAAAATTACTATACTGTACATTAACGCTGACATAAAAATAGTTTGCTTACATTTTTATAAGCACTGTTTACTTTCAAATTAATAGAATTATAGAAAAATGTGTCATACAGTATAGTAAAAATTTCTATTCCGTATCACAAATTTTTCTATAATTCTAGTATTTCGAAAGTAAACAGATTTGTAATAATGTAAACAAAATATTTCTATGACAGCGCTGCTGTACAGTATAGTAATTTAATGCACATTTTAAGTATTTAAAATTAAGCACAAAAAATTTAATGCACATTTTAAGTATTTAAACTGAATGCAGAATACACCTTGTGAATTTTTCATTCAAAGTGAAAAGCGGAAGATCACATTTATATATTAATTATTTAAAGGTTAGGATGAGAAAGATCTAATTCATAGATTAATGATTTGAAGATAAAAAAAACTGCAAGACTTACAATGTGCTGATAATTAATAACTTAATGCGTAGAATTAAGTTTGAATTATTAATCAAAATACAATTACCTTTATATTTACTTTCTTTAATGCAATTAAGAAAAAGAATTTGGCGTTTTCTACGAAACGTAACTCGTTAAACAATGTTACGGCTAAAAGTTCCTCATGTTAACGATGCTTAATCTCTTTGTGTTGCAGCTTTCGACAGTTTCTCCGGGCAGCGTGTCATCAATGGTGGCGCCGGTACTTCTGAAATACCGCGTTTGTCGACCAAAATTGTTACTTGCCGGATCTAGAGCCGAGGTCGATCCGGCAGCGGACGTGGCTCTCCTTCAGGGTGAGGTCTTGCTGATTGAGGATGCGGCTCGCCAGTATGATCCAATTGGAGGTAATTATCGTCAAACCATGCGCACATATTTCTTCCTTTTGCATTTGCCACAGAAGGTTAACTCTCATTAATCATGCATTATCGTCATCAAATATACTACAATAGAAGTTTTTGTTTTGGACGCAAAGAGCTATCGCATGCAACTACTTTGCTGGTGCGAATATCTCAGTTTAATCGAATATCTTTCAATTCGCAAGGGATGTAATTATTTTCGCGCTGTGGTTTCTGTCTATTATTATATTTCATAGGCTTGATGATGTTTTATGCATTCCTTTGTGCTTAAATTGCTTTAACATATGATATGTGTTGTGAACTTAATTTTATAAAGAGGTCCAGAAATTGTAAAGCCAAAAATTAATTAATTTTATGAGTGTTGTAAATTGTTTCGTTAGTCGCCAGAACTATAAGGAATTAGATTGTCTGTGTTGTCAAATGCATTAAAAGAAATTATAAATTCAGTATTATTACAATCGTTAAAAATTATCATTAATTTATTAAAAAACAACTGTTTAGTTTTTTTCATTACGGAATAGTATATTAAAAATATAAAAACGTTTAATATTAAATATGATTCTGTTGAATATTGTGGAGTATAATTGAAATGTAATTTTTGTTGATTTAATTGAATAGAGTAGACACAACTATGACTCAAAGACGAGAGAAATTGTGAGTATTGAATTACTTGTAGTCTATAATGCAATACGGCGATTTTAATGGAAACCTTACTTGACAGACAAATGAAAAAACGTTACAATCAGCATTTTATAAATTTTAAATTGTACTGGATCAGTATCTTTTACTCAGAACCACCTTATCAAATTTCATTTTTATTTTTTCAGAAATTAACATGTAATGTAATACTTTATCAATATTATTCGTTAAAATCATTCATTGTAACACTTCAATTATTTAAAATGCATGGTGTAGATTTATTTGACTTAATTAACAGTAACATTCGAATTTTCTCCCAATTTTCCTAAGAAAAAAAAAAGATTTTATGCTTAAAAAAATTAGTATGCTTTTCGCATACTAATATATAACATCTAAAACCCTTTAAATTAATTTCAGAACGTGATGAACTACCAGTAAACTAAGATAATAAAATTGCTTCATCCAATCAGATAGATGCTGGCTAGCATACAAAAAATTATGAAATTGCAATAATCAAATGAAAATCATCGACTGAAGATGATGAAACATAAGTAATAAATTGAACACAATGAGACAAAGATGCAAATATTATTTCTTTGGAACGCCAAATTTGTAATGTTATTTAGTGTATATAAATAATTCAAACGACAAATAGAAAAATATAATCGAATGAAGACAATCGTAGTTTGACATAAACCGTTGACATAATGACAGTGAATTTCTTTAGTGTCTATTGTTTTTAGATCTAATGTCTCTGATAATGTAAAAATTTCTTTTGCGCAGACAGTCGTTTATAAAGTCAGCACAATATTACGAAATTCTAGCGTTAAAACAACGAAGATGATGCTTGATATGCAGACAATACTCCGAGAGTAAACAGCAAGTCCCACGAAGTAGTTATTCATTATTAATTTTTTGCGACATTCTCATTGTATTTGTGCGCAATGGTCAAACGAAACGATTTTCCGAGTAATTGTGGTGACGGGATGTTAAACGAGTAAACTTTAGTTATAAAAAAAGAACTTTTAAAAATATTATTTGTTAAATTCATTTCTAAACAAACTTAATGTATAAAATATTTTTGATCAAAACTTTTAAAAATCTCGGTGAATTAAAAAAAAAGCGAAGGAAAAACTATGTAATTGAAAATTTGTGTTAGTTACCTCAATTGTATGTTAATAACATACAATTGATTTTTGTTCATTGAACAATAATCGATTACTATGCATGCAAGCTAGCGTCATACGATTTTAACTTTCTTCGATACCCTTTTACGTTTTGGAATGCTAACGAAAGCAATCTCAGCTATTATTTCGTGGAATAATATATTCAGAAGTATATCATCCATAAAGAATAATTATCCGCTCGGATTAATTAGTTGTCCAGTGATAAACAAATAAAGATAGAGCTCATCTTAGGAAAACTATGTACAATCGTGCTCTATTGAATTTCATTAGTTAAGCAACTCACTTTTATTGTCCTTCATACTGATTTGACTTTCCTTAAAAGTCATACTCGTTACATTCTATAGTTTGCCACACGATTTTGTTGAGGTCTGCACTTTAATTACCTCAATTGCACTTACGAGATGCTTGAAATTTCTTTTTCATGCACGTAGCCAAATAATACAGGAATTTTTATTATTGAGACGGAATTCGATCTGCATAAGACAACAAACAAACAAAAATACTGTTCTTAATAAGGATTATTATGATGTAAACAAACATTTTTCTAGAAAAAAAAAGTAATTTCCCTATTTCTGCCAGTAGACCAGTACTGTGCCAGACTTGGACTAGTAGTTCGTTGCCCATTGGGTTCTTTTGTTTGTTGCCTTATTCAGATCGAATACTGTCTTAAAAGTAAAAATTCCTGTATTATTTAGCTATACGCGTGAAATCAGATTTCACACGTAAAAACCAGATTCGTTAAAGCAAATTCGTTTCTAATTCAAGCAAAAGTTAAATTTAATTAATTTCATTTACTTTTTTTATTATTGCTAAATCAAGTTTCTAAACATTTAAAGTGAATTTTACAAAGAACAAACTTAAAATATATGTTGAATGCACCATTCATTAAATATTGATGTAAGTTCAACAATATATATTTTTAACTAAATTTGTTTCTCAAAGAAAATTTTTCATCCATTTATTAATTTTATCTTAATATTCACTATCGTATATCATCGGAAAAAAGTTACATGAAAATTGTGTTACTAACGTTCGCTGAAATGGTTAAAGGATGGATGCTATTACTTTGCTCATGATCGGATCAATCAGAAGCAATTCATATTGAACAATGTAATAACATATATAAATTGTTATAATGTGTTGATTATGTTTCAGACACCGATCGAAAGTACAGGATCACTGAGAAACTTCTACATGCCGAGGACGAATATCGCGAAATCCTTGGCAGTGCCAAAGAACTGTATGCTCGACCTTTACTGCGGAATTATCCGGAATATCACGATATTATTTTTCAACCGCTAGCCGAACTTGCGCAAGTTAGCGCGCAATTATGTCAACGGGTGAGTTTTGTATTTAATGAATTTCAAATTAATTTAATTTTTTTTTATTGTGTTGAATAACATCTGTTAATTTATAAGGCGAAGCTCTGTTTGACTATTTATAACTTCACGGCGAAAAAATTGTGATAAATTTTATCAAGTATGTAATAAATTTTATTTAACTTTTAGTAATGCGGTGACGAGAACAAGATTTTGCGACAAATTACTCAACTTTTAATTAATAATTATTGATTTTTTGAAGTTTTCCTAATTTTTAATGAAAAGTTAAGTAATTTTTCGCAACATTTTGCTCTCGTCACCGCATTACTAAAAGTTGAATAAAATTTATTACATATTTGATAAATTAAAAAAAAAATTTTTTCGCCGTGTTATATTTTGCAACACTTTGCACACACAAAATCGTGAATTCTTGATTTTCCCCTTAAACGTACAAAGATGATATTTATTGGTTCATTTGCATTCTAAAGAAAATTTTTGCTGAATTAAAACAAAAAAAAATATTATTTAAAAAAAATTTCACGTTAATTTATGACATCTAATGACCATAGTGAAAGTAGTTCGATTTTTCGAAAGAATGTGTTAGTGGTTGAACAGATGTCGCTGTGTTATTGTTATAGTGAAATGTTACAGAGAGCTCTGTTATCTACTGCGCAACATGGAAAAGTTTTCTAGCTTACAGTTGCAGGCAGTAAACTATAGATGGAGACTCTAATACTGAAAGTGAACGTTCAAGAAATGTAACGCAAAGTTGCAATCTTAATCGTGTGTAATTGAATGTATGAACATTATTATTATAATTGTACTAACTTTATAATTTCCGGGGCTATATAAATTAATATATGAACCAAATTATAAAACCAACGTTATTTACTTTGTTATTATTTAATATTTAATTGTATTTTATTTATTCGGCCATGAAAAAGGCACTGTTCGCTCCTAGGACGGAATCGAAAAGTGCTATTTTTCCTTCCTTTGTAACGAGAAATATGGTTCATACTATGGGAGACAAACAGAAATCCCTTCCTCGTGTGATTACAAACCTCGCCTTCGGCTCGGATAGTAAACTTCGCATGAGGTAGCAAATTTCTGTTTTTGTCTCCCTTCGTATGAAATACACTATTTCAAACTGTATGTACACGTAAAAAGATCTATTTTCGTTTTCTAATTCATTGCGAATATATTTTAGTCTAAAGATTTATTATTTTTTTTTTTCAAATCAATATTTCACACCATCTTTTACTTTATTACTCAGTATCATTCATAAAAAATGATTAATGATTAAAGATAATTTTATCATTCGATCGAATGTAACTGTGAACAATGATCTGTGTGCTCAGAATTAACGGTGAATACTCATCCCGCGTATAATTATATACATGAATATTTAAAAAAATATTTACAGGGTGATTTATTTCATTTTATCTTATAAAATATGTATATGCGAAATTTTAAATAACCTACGTGAAAAATGTTTGCTTTTATTTGATAATATTAATATTTATTTGACTAATGTTTCAAAATATTTTTAAAGTATTAATAAAAATATAATTTAAAAGCAATTAAGTACAATTAAGTAAATAATTAAACTGTTTAACGGAACATCAAAGAGAATTTTGCGTAGATTAATTGAAAAGAAATATCTAGATTCTGAATAGCATTCGCCACTATAGTATAATAATTTACAGAATTTACGGCCAAGTTCAAGGATGTGGTCTTAATTAGAACCTACCTTGATCATTTAATAATCTTGTTTTGACTTTTAACTGAATTATATCAAAATTTGATGTAGATCTTGTCTGTTTGAACAGGTTTTCAAAACGTCTAATAAGCTTCGCGGCCTAATCTCTTACAAAGAAAAATCTACAGACTTTTTTTGATAGGTCCCACGATAGTACGATATATTAAATATAAAGTATTCAAGCAAAACAACAGACATTTAAACTTTTGTCTCTGCTGGTCAAAAACAATTATTCCGGTCTTATAATAAAGACAATTTAGCCTTTTATTTCTAAAGCAAAGTATTAGTGAAGGATCATTTTTTTGCTTTTTCAAGATCAGAGTGTATAGATATCTAATTTAGATTGTAACTTCAGAACAGCTTTTTTAGTGAAAATGATTACTACGATAATATATTTAAATTTGTTTTTATGGTGCAAAAATAAAAATTACAAAGTTCATTTATTCTTTAGCATAACAAAAGTATTTTCATATTTTACTTCTCGGAGTAAAAATATAAGATAACATTTTTCGAGTTTTTTGTTGTCATCATCATCAGAAATGAATATATATATATCATATTTTTTACATAATTAACTTTTTATTATTATTTCATTCAACACAAAAAGACATTTGTTAATTCAGTTGATTTAATTAACTTCAAATTCGAAAAATTCAAATACATGAAAAAAGACATAAAATAAATGAAATTTTACTTTTTCGCATTTAGAGAATTGACAATATATTACTTTTCCTACTTCAAATAAAAATAAAATACAATTTTATTTTTCAAATAAAATACAATATTTTTATTTAAAATAAAAAAATGTCTTCTTGTATGTCAAAAACCCTAATTATATTAGAGGAGATCAATCAGCTGCAATAATATAAGGTTTAAAGGCGCAGTAACTTAAGCAAAGATGTAAGTAAGTTGACGAAAAACCGTCGTAATCGCATACGACACTGCGGTTTGTCGCGGTTGGCCGTGGTCTCGCGTGGCTTTCACATTCCGCATTGTTGTGGCGCGTTAGATGGCATGTTCATACGCACACAAAAGCCAAACACGCAGCCTGACCGCAACTCCAGAGTTCGCGCAAGTTTGAACTAAGTGCAAAAACGTAATTTACGGGTAATGTTGTGCATACAAAAAAAATAACAATACAGAAAGGCCGGCTGCTTTTGGTCCGCTAAATCCGCGGCCATCGATCGCCCGACGCACGTCTTCGGGCGTCTTCGCTGGGTCATTGCCAACGGAGTGCATTCGTGCGTACGCGTGATTACCCTTAATTACCACGCCAAAGTGAAACTGCACCCGAGCGAAGAGCGCATGTTGACTCGACTAACTTGACTTTTCACTCAAATGAATAAATAAACCCGATGGTTTATTTATTTGTTTGATCTAATCAGTTATTACGATTTTCCATTAATGATACACATTTTTACTTCATTTTACATGCTATTTTTTGATTGAAGAAACATTAAGTAAGATACACTGCAGAAAAGTATACATGCTTAAGACAAGATATTTATTTTAAATATTTTATTAAAAAAAAATATACTGAAAAAACTGCACAAATTTAATTAGCCATTTTATTAACGTAGATTTATATAAAACCAATGCTGAATAAGCTTAAAGTCAAATTAACGAATTACAAATATTATTAAATTAATTGGAATTGATAAAATTAATACTAGAGAAAATAAATAAAATAAAATTTGATTTTACATGAAACGAAAAATCAGCTTAAACCCTCCATCTGTATTTTACTTTACTTGAAATCCTATGAAGACTCAAATACCATAATCTCACTAATCATCCTTTCATCACAGCAACGCTTATAAATAATATACCCTAAGACCAATTTCACTTTTCCCCCTATATGAAGAAAGTGAAATTTTTCCGATTAAATTCAATAATTCCATTACAATTCGAGGTCACGACTGCAAAATAACATGTTTAATTATGTGTAATTATCTTATGTTTATTATGAGTTAATAATAATATATCATAATAGAAATGTAGAAGTTTCCTCGCTAGACTGCAAACGACGGAAAAAGTGTCCAGTAATGTCAAGTCGTTTGTCTAATGAAATACTTTCCAACGCATCTTTTTCTTTTCTGCACAATACCCAATTTGTAAATATTATTCAATAAGTATTTGGTGAAATTGATTGGCTGCTTGATTGAATTTCAATGCCTGTAGTATTGAAAGTCATGGATGGTTCCTGTGAATAAAAAAACTCGATTCAATATTCTTTGCAGAACGATTTTTCTTATATTGCACTTTTAGCAAATTGCTATTCATTAAAGTCTCTCAATCTTCGATAAAATGATTTTTTCTTTCTTTTCTGTATAGAAATCGTAATCTTATTTTCTAAAAAATACGAATTTTGTATGATTGAATTTAAAAGTTATTTTATTGTTCCATTTGTGAGAAATTGCTGATATTTTATATAATTGTTAAGTTTACCTTTGTATATTCGTAATATAACAGTCATTTTTTAAATGTATTTTTAAGTGTCAAATCTGTGAAAAGGAAGCATCAAAATTCACACTTCAAACACATTACATATTTAAAAATAAAAAAAAGTACAACTCTTTTCTAGTAGTTATTTTTTACAATTCTACTAATTGAATCTCCGGAAAAAAGTTCAATAGTTCGATCTTAATCATCGAGTTAGATAATTTATCATAAAATCTTGTGAAATTACCGCAAACAATGATGTTCAAATGAAAGTGAATGTTGTTTACATCATCAATGTAGTCATCAATGAAGTAGATGTATCCTTTCAGATAAGCTTGTTTAGAAAATTGTTTGTACAAAGCCAGTTTTTTTTCTCTATTTTCAATGCCCGAAGCACTGAATAAGTTGATTGTCAAAATGGATAATTTCAATTAATTACAATACCTGCGTCAAAGAATTTATGCAATTCATTACAAATTGGAAAGTTATAGACAATAATCTTTTTCAAAAGCAACAATTCACCGAAGTACATATTAAAGCGAATATCATTTCATGGCGATGAAGCCTTTGAATAATCAACAACCGTGCATTTGAGAACGTGAAACTATTTCGCGAATTTCTTTTTATTTTAAATATAATTGACAAAGTCTGATGAAAATGTCATGAATCAGCGATGACTAATCGAACAACATGACGATGAATTCGCAAAATGTCGTTTGTAACAGCAATTTCACGACAGGCCGAAGAATACTTTGACACGGCTATATCTTGTTTTACTAAAATGGATTGCTGCAATCCGAACAAACCAATGACAGAATGTTGAAAGTTTTTCGCTGTGTGAAAGATAATTTTTGAAAGTAGAATAATAAAGAAATAATGTTTTTATAATTTTTAACAAGTGAATGTTTAATATATGACAAATCTCGCGATAATCTGCGAATCTGCTCTAAAATAAATAACTTATTTTTAAATATTTTAAGTTTATTATTCATTTAAAATTGAATAAAACTTTACATAGTTTTAATAGTTTGAATAGTGATTAATCACTGTAAGCTAAAAGCGCGAAAGCTATAAAATGTATAGAGCAAATGCGCAAATAAAAATGATCCACATGCGTTAAATTCACAATACTTTATGTCTATAATAAAAGTAACCCAAGCAAGAATTTTAATTAGGTGTTCATAAGGGCCATGCGGGACATATTCTGGGGTCTTAAATGGAAACCAAGCGGGGGCCGTGTATGGAGGAAACGCATCGAAGGGCAGGTCTCACCCAAGGCAGCCCGGAGGAGGCTTGTCACGGTATCGCTCTGCAAGGCGATGAGAAAGAATTGTAATCGGGCTTTCATCGGGGCGATGCGCGGGGCATATTCTGGGGCCTTACATGAAAACCATGCGGAGGCTTCGCAAAGCCTGTTTCAACATCAATGTTGAATTCTAATTTAAAAATCCCAAGCTGTGTTCCTCTTGGCCAGCGTCACAGAATTACAGAGGAGGGGATCAGCTTTTTTTTCATTATGAGGCTTTATTTGCACCCTCATCATTCTTTAATCAATTTTTATTCTTACTTATTGTAGAAATCCACTTAACTGAAAATTGAAACTGCGCTTTCAAGGTGTTAGTCAGCCGATCTTGTCCATTATACCAATCTTGATTTATAAAATTTAACTTGTATTGTAATAGACACTCATTGTTATATGGCAGTCCCTCTAGGGGTATGCCCTATGAGAACCGTGCAAGATCCCTGTATGGTTCATCTGTCGAATTTTATTATTATTTAAAGGGGTGGCCCTCCTTATTTTATTTATATGGCAGTTCACACCAGGTATACCTTCTTTAAGCCTTGAGAGGTCGAAAGTAGGTTTTTAACTGGTAAGCCAGTCCGGGAATCTTCTACAAAAATCTACCCATATGACATCTACCAAATAATCTACCTGTCGAATTTTAGCAATATAAACCAGAGCTAGTCACACTAGGTGGTCCTCCTTACTCTATTAATATAGCAGCCCATGACGAGTATAACTTATATTAACCTTGCACGGCTCCCGGTTATTATATATCTGGCATACCCTTTAGGGAGGCCCTTTGCGTACGATGCGTGACCCCTACATGGTGATCCCGTTAACATTAATGACATGAGCTTGCTTTTGAAAAAGCACCATGAGAGCCGCATGTTTCATTTTGTAAGGCAAACCCCTGGCGGGTATACCTTATATTGTCTTTAAAAGGCCCTATGTAGGTTTTTATGTGACATCCCTTGCAGGGATGTTCTATGAAAATGTAAACAGGGTTTTGCAGGGTTTCATTGTGGCATCCCCAACCACCCTCACGATGGAAACTATATTTTGAAAATGTATACAAAAATATCTAACTTCTTGCCACTTAAATATATACAAAAATATATTTGGAATATCCTATCCTACTAATATATAATCCTACTAATATATAAATATGAGTGTATGGATGTTTGATTGTTTGTTTCAGCATTACGGAAAATCTACCAAATTGAATTGAACCAAATTTTGAGGGAAGATAGCCCTAAGCCACAAAAGTGTCGTAGGCTTTATATTTTTGCAGGGTGTGTCACAAAAAGGTATCGAGAAAATAAGAGTTTATTCCTGGTAAAAAATATGTAAAAATAGACATTGCCACAGGTTTAGCCAAGGTTGCCAGGGCATTTGCCATACCGTGGCATAAGATATGTCTATATGCCACATTATTTGTCACAGTATGCCACATTTGTGCCATGGCGTGGCAAACGCTGTGGCATCCATGGCTAAACCAGCGGCAATGTATATTTGTACATAATTTTTAGCCAGGAATCAATTCTTACTTCTTCGATACCTTTTTATGACACGCTGTATATACATTTGATGTTTAGAAAAAAAATGTTTACGTAATAGCTTCATCACTTCGGGGTGGGAGGGGATGTTATAGGGATGCCATCAGAAAGTCATAGGCAGATCATGGGGGGTAATAGGAGGGGTTCATAGAGCATCCACAGGGTGCCCATAGAGGATTCGTAGGAGTATCTCGGGTGGAACTAGGGATTTAGTCAAGACTCATACTCGGTCATAGGGAAAGGATTACAGGGTTTCGCCTGGGCGAAGCCGGGACTTCAGCTAGTAATATATAATATAACTACCCTAGTGGAAAAAGAAGTCTGGATATAGTATGGATGTAGTCTGGATACACTTTGCCAGACTATGTCCAGACTAATTTTTCCACGCGGGTAACTGAATCGCCGGCTGCGCCCGGAAAAATTGCCTATGACCCCATCTCTATGACCGCCTAATCAATAAACTACCCAATAAACTCCGTATGAACCGCTATGACACCACTTATGACATCGCCATGTCATCGCCTATGACATGCCCTGTGACATCCGCTGTTACATCCCCTGTGACATCCCCTGTGACATCCCCTGTGACATCCTCTATGACACTTGAGGGTGACACTTATGACACAAAAAAATGTTTTTTCTAGAAATCTACTGCAGATATTGCAAATAAATAAAATATACGACACTTTGGAGACATAGGAATATATTCTCTGAAAATTTGGTTTAAATTGGATCGGTAGATTTTGCGTGATTGACGCAAAATTTTGATATCTCGAAATCATGTTTTATTCAGTTAACTGGTTATGGCGCATTGACACAGATTTAATAAAACATAACAAATAAGTAAAAATGATAATGGAATCGAGATGAAATAATAATTGTATCTTTGGTTTACTTTTTGATTTCCTTAATTTAATAATTAAAAAATCAAAAATTAAAAAAAAATTAAATTAGTGTTTCATAAATTTAAAAATAAATACAACGTTAATTGAAATTGAATTATATTTATAATCAAATAGTTTGAGGACAATGTATTTTTTACAAGTAAGGTTTGCTCATATGTATTATATTTACACCACCAGTTTTTTATCTAAACTTGTATTTTTCTATAAAAACTGCCGTTTCAGCACATATATTACTTGTCACGTAAAACAACTTTCCATTGTCTAGACTACAGTAGATTCTAGATTAAGTAAGCTGTGACTAATGTAGACAATCTTTATTCTTATTACGAATTTCACTGTCAAAGGTTGCAAAAAATGTACACTACGTTTCTGCACGTGATACAGTTTCTAATGTTTAATTATAATTGATTGAGTCGTTAACCGTGTCGCAGTAAATATACCTGTTGTATGTAACGACGCGTAAAATCCAATTAACTTCCAGATTTTCAAAGAGACAGATTTCTGTTTTCAAAAAAAAAAAAAAAAATCACACATAATTATAACCAAAAGACATTAAAAATACTTTAAAGAAGTTATACAGAAATATCGGACAGAAAATCAAATATTTCACAATGTTTTATTGCTCTAGATGTTTTAGATAAAATTGTTTATATATAAAACCAAAATAATGAACAAATGAATGTTACTTACTTTAATATTTTATAAATATACTTTTATTTGTAAGAGTTATTTTAATTTTCAATGATTAACGCTAAGAACGTAATACTTGTACTATATAATTCTGGATAGAAAAAACGAGTTAAGTGTACAGGAATTCTATATACACTTACTTGGTTTTTCTTTCCACCACAGAATTATTCTGTATTCTAAAAATATTTCAATGTATTTAAGAATTACAGATTTACAAATTTATTATTTTAACATAATTTTGAATATTATTCCATTACGCATTACTCTGATGCACATCCGCACGTGACCAAACTGAACGAATCATCAAAGCCAGCTGGCTATTCTATGGTCATATTTTTGTCAGTCTCTAATCTTCGTTTCGTCCGTCAAATAATTCATCTTTGATTGTAGGAGACAAAGTAGAAAACGGTGCACCGGATGACCGCTCGTAATAGAAGGGCAACTTTCTAATATCGAGTTACCGGACAGCTATTTTTCCATTTATCGCGCGTACACAGAGAACGTGCGCGCATGAATCCTCTCCGTACGCGCTTGGCCGTACGTTTATATTTGAATTGGATATCGTATCAGCAGTCGCATTGGCAGTCGCTCTTCATTGAGCGCGTCTCGCAGCTGCATTCCATAACGAGACTGTGTCTCGTTCGTCCCGCGTCAAAGTACACCATTCGCGGCTCAACCAATACTTCTCCTCGAGTTATGTTTTGCGCGCGCGCACGCCGATATATATCATGGGTGATGCGATGCGATGCGTGCAGGAAGTTTAATAACCCGGTCCTCCGCCTCGTCCTCCCGTCCTCAGTTAGTCGCCTCTTCCTTTGCCTCGTTCTAAGATCCGACAAAGAAATTCCTCCGCTAGATTACGTGTAACGTATCCCGCGACGAGACGAGGGCCCTGCGCGCCCAAGCTTTTACTGTTGGAATAAGGAAACGCAACCACCGCAATGCGGAACAAGATACTCGAAAATATCAAACACCGCCTCTCTTTCTCTTTTTTTCCCTCTTGCTCTTTCTCTGTTTCTCATTTCCTTTAGTTGTAGCGTTATCTTTGTCGTTGGCCGAGTTATCTCTTTGTCTTTCTTTCTCTTGTGTGCGCATCTCATACCTCCTTCCTTTTTCGATTTATCTTTATGCGTCTGTCTCATTCGCGCAATAATTCATACGAAGCTTGTTTGTTGGCTGTGTATCCTATACAAGCATCGGAACAACCGTTCAAATGCGAAATCAAGTTTTATGCCGTGGCTCCTGGACTATTTTTGAGCGCATTATTCTATTCCTCTATTGAAAATTGCCGAACGATTTACCACAGGTGGGAAACGCCATATGATTTCGTTTTGAATTGTCTATTTTGCAGATCCGCATTCAAATTGGTCTACAAATTCGTTCACTATTTCCTTCGTCTTGCATCTTCAAAAGTTGACTATAAAAATATGCGAACTTTTCTAATCACCTGATAATGCTACTTTATTTTATTATTATTATTCGAGGGAGAAAAAAATGTGTGCATGCGCAGCAAGCGCCCTTGATGCATAATATACTATTAAATACATTATTGACTTGTCTTACACAGTAAAAACGAGTGCTTCAATTTGAAACGTGTTTGTAGCAGCCTTTGGAGGTGTTTCTAACCTATTTTTTAACATTATTTTTGAATTTTAACCTATTTTCTTAACGTTGGACGAAACGTCTAAGGGTTTCCAAATGAAACACTTCTTTTTAATGTGTAATATTATTTAGTATAACTAACTAACTGTATTTAATATTTAATGTTTAATCTGTTTCCAGAATATGATTAAAATAAGGAAAAACCTAAGAACTAAGTCTTCCTTTGTTAAAATGAATATTCTACTATTTTAGAAATATGTTAAATACATGTTAAACTCAGAAAATTCTAAGAATAGTTTTAACCATAAATGTTTGCTTTTTCGTAAGTGCATATATACACATTTTGTAAAAAAAAAATATGAAACATGCCGTTCTTTAATTCTTAAACAATCTTCATGCAGTTTAAACGAAAATGTTCAATATTCCTTTTCTACATTTTAGAATTAACTGCACTTCAATATATGCAAATAAAAACGTAAGACAAATTGAATAAGTTGATTTAAATGCAAAAAAATCTTAAAATACTCGAAACGAATACACAGTTACATTCGAAGAGCAACAAACAGTCTTCTGCACGTAAGTAATCATTATTGACCCGATTGGACGAAAATTATACGTTGTTTGAATGCGACGTGAAGATGTCAAGTCAAAAATCGTCGCTTGTAATCTAACTTAACTCATCTCAAGGTTATACCGGGGTGCAATTTTTACATTTTGATTTGCATATATTTGCGCAATATTAATTTATTGACAGCTGTAATACTACGTTCTATTATTTGCAGAAAATAAAATTACATATTATTTGGTTGATTTAGGTATACGACTATTTGAGTTCAATTACCTATAATGAAAATATTTCGAGAATATGTTGATTGATTAAATACGAATACATTCAATGTACTGTTTTTTAATCATACAATATTTAATATTTTGTTATATGCTTATTACTTATTTTTATACTTACATTACAGTTTATTTTACTATTTTTATATTAACATAAAACAGTAAAATAAGAACTGTTTATTGTGTTGATATAACATCCTGTCCGAATGAAAAGTGCTTTGAGACGATGAAACATCTTATTCCTCCAAAATAAAATAAGATTACAGTTTTATATATTCAGATAATTTTTACATTTATCGACAAGAATCAAATTTTTATAGAAAATTATTGTACGTATCTCGTCAATTTTTATTTGTATGTTTCATATGATCATTGGTCCTTAGTCATATATGAACATGCTTGCAGGACCACCAACTTAACGTAACTTCCGAACCACGTTTATCCATGTTTATATATCGGAAGAAATTTGGGCAGCGCATACATGTATAAAGAAACACCCAAGGCATGCGAACGAGCCCCCGATGATACGAAGAATACTGTTCATTTATACTTTTTACTTATTTTAAAATTTATCAAATTGAAATGTTAAATTATCAATATTAAAATGAATAAATAGGAACGAGTAAGACTATGTACTGATCCGACTGAATAATGTTATTTGTAACAGAATGTGAAAAATATATACTACGAGTAAAAAAGCAAGTGTATTTACACTGGTCACAAAAAACGCAATTTTAAGTGCTCGTAATATTTTCAAAAATCAACGGAAAAACGCTTTTTTTTAGCAATGTGTTCAGAATAAACCAAATTTTTATTTTACTTACCTTTACTTATACTGATCTTGACTTATTTTTATTACTTATAAACCAATTTTTTATTTTATTTATGAAATACGAATAAGTATCGAACCATTAATTTATTTTAATTACAAAATTAATCTTAGATTATTATTAAATGATACCAGGATTTTGTCATGAGAGAATCAAGAGATACAGTAGTGTCTCTGGCCAAGCAAAAAAAAAAGTATCGTTTTTGTGCGGTCAGCACTACCGTGTCTCTTTTCAAATACGAACAAATGTCGGTTTTTAACATACAAAAAAGTAACAATAACAATACAATTCCAATTTTTTTGCTATAATATTGTTTATAATTTAAAGAAAATATCGCAAAGAAAAACTTCCAAACAAATCGGTAAGAAAATAAGCGCTAATGATTTAAATTCACGTAAAACTAAATTTAGAGATAAACTTAAAGATGAAGAAAATTGAGAGAGTAGTAACATAGGTACAGAAAAATTAAAATTAGCCGCAAAACAGAAGATAAAAGAACTTATAAAAAAATAATAAAACAAAAATTCAAAGTGTGAAAGGGAGAGTGAAAGAGAAAGAGAGACGGCAAAAACTTCGGCCCCTTGATCCTTCGGTTCGTTTGTCACGTAAAAAGCGATAAGCACCTTACCAAAATGCCTCCGATTTCGCCACACACTCCAATCTCCACGTCGAATCCTCAGTGCTGCCTACTTCGCTGGTTTTCCCTCTTCACACGATGTCTGAATACTCAGGGGTGCAACGTTGCTCGGCGGGCCCAGTGACAGCTATCATTTACAGTGCCGTGTCGAGTCCAAGTATCGCCTGAGGTTACGATTCTCTCCAGGATCCAGTGGGGTGACTCGGGACTTTCTGACTATTTGGCAAATTTGTTTCGGCCTGTTGCCTCTGCCTCGCCGGGGGAGTGGAATCGTCCCAGCTGCTCAAGGTGCAGAAAAACCCTGTAAATTCGCGATGCTTACAGAAAATCTGAGTACCGAACCCAAACTGCCTTTACCTGTAATCCAGCGTACTTTGATGCACTATAGTCGATAATAATTTGAATTTTTTCAACTAACAAAACCAACAGTTCTGTTACTAATAAACATATTATTATGCCTTGTTTTTAACTAAGAATATTAAGTAGAACTAACAACACTAAGTACTAATTTCGCATGTAGTACTTGGTATTTCTTATTTGTGTTCTTTCTATGAGATTAGCCCCCAAATAATTTTTTAGCCTCGTTTTTTAAGTGAATCTAGCCAGATTTAACTGGTCTCTGTCCAGAGCTGGGATAGAACAACTAACTAGATTCCAGTTAGTAACGTCACGCTCTGTACTCCTAGTTTCTAGCCAGATAAAACTATTTTGATATAATTTATATAAAAAATTTATTTATTAAATTTTGTTTGTTAATATTTGTTCTTTTAGTCACACTTTATGAGTTATTTAATATTTTTGTCTATTTAAAACTCACATAAATAATGTTACTTATTTTGGGAATTGAACTCTCGTCCTGCTTGTCCCTAGTATAATCTGGTCATTTTATCCACTAGACCACGAGCCTCGTTGAAAACAGCAATTCTAATAAAGAATTAATAATAAGACTCCAGAGACCAGTTGAACTTGGCTAATCCAAGCTAGAAACTGGCCAGAATTTACTTTTGATTGACAAGCAGTATTTTTTTATTATTCATATTAATAAATATATAATTGTTACATTAAATAATTCATTTAAAATCAATAACAATAAAACTCTCCTTTTTGAAATTTCTTCAATTTTTAATGTCATATTGTTTTAATTATTTCAAGATTGTATTAAATGTAATTGTATATCATTTTTCATAAATTACAAGACAATGAAAACATTATTAATAAAACATACGTACTAGTATCTTAGAGCTCTATAAGATATAATATTTAATCGCAAATAGTTATGTGACAAGTAGAAATTATTTAATTTATTTGACATATACTTGAATATGTTTATACAATTATATTTTAACTGTAATATAATTACATAACTATTTATTCCTGTTGCTAAAATAAATAATAGAAAAAAATTATGCTTAAATTATGGAACCCTAGTAGAAATTAAAAAAGGCCTGCCTAGTTAAAAAGCGGGCCCTGGATTGGTAAAGTCCGGGTTCGCCTCGTTACGGGAAAGCCTGGACTGGGCCAATGTAGGCCCAGTGTTGTATACTTCGTTGCACGGTTGGAAGTTAGGGCCAATATAGGGCCTAACAAGGGCCATATTCAGGCCCAATAAGGGTATGAAACGCCTGATATGAAATACACATTCCCTGTATAGGGTTTTATGGGCAAGCCACATTAGTCTCATATATATACCATAGTAGACTTAAGTTGATGTTTACAAAACATTTCATTAGAAGTCTTCGTAGCTCACTGTGTAAGATGTTTAACGTTCACGTTCAGGTCTTGCGTTCGATTCGCCATGATGCATTTTTGAACAAATATTTTACATAAATGTTGCCTAAACGTAGTTGGGCCTACTGAGGCTTAATTAGGCCAACATTGGATTTCATCAAATATCCCATACCAGGGAGGCCTCGTTAGGCCCATATTAGGAATACCTAACTAGGTAATTTATAGGTTAGCGTTTCAAACCAATGTGGGTCCCTCAAATATCCCACATAGGGCCAATGTTGGTCCAATCTTGGAACAGGGTTTGCCCAAGAAGGCCCCAGGTTCAGCCAAGTTCAAAATTCTACTAGGCAACCCAGTGCAAACTCATTGTTTACATATTAAAAACATCTTTCAAAAATGTATAAATAAACATTTCTGGACAATGTTAAAGTAACTATCCCAAGAAAGATATAGCCTAGAATTTGACTAGTTCAAACTAGATTCTAGTTAAACTTTGACCAGATTTACTAGATTAGGTATTACTGTGCAGATACTTGCCAGTTTTAGAACCGAAAATACTATTATCTGAGGTACTAATCAGTCACTAGCTAGTCTTTGAACCGACTTTACTAATGCATTTTATTTCAAAAAATGGACTATTCTATTTAAATTACACGATGATTATTCTGAAACAGAACTCTTGCATACAAACTGTAGTATTTTCTCTAATCAAGGTACTTTATTTAATTACGTGAAACTGAATAGTAAATACCTAGATACTAGTCA
>JABFPJ010001060.1:0-29267 GCA_022817425.1 Gryon sp. ZL-2020 | reverse complement strand
TTTTGCAAAATTTTACAATTAGTATTTGCAATATTTGACATATATTAACATAAATTATAATTAAAAGTTTTAAATTTTGTTAATAAGGTTTTGAAACCTGTTATTCAAAATTAATATACTTTGCCCTTTATGTATAAGAATATGTCATACAAATTAGTTAAACCGTATAATTATAACTAAACAAGTATTAACCTCTAGGAATTACATACACGTAGATATTATGAATACATTCATTCATGCACAGTGTGTTTAAAATATATCCTTTTTTGAATAAAAAATTATGTCAAATGCATTTCTCTCAACTGAAAGAAAAATATACGAATAGAATCGATGAATACAAACCTTGCCTTCTTTTTTCTTTCAATATTCACGAAATATCTTTTTTATAATTATCGATAAAATGTATCTCACACGTCTTTTTGAAACTTGATAACTTTTGAAAACTGTGTCATAAGATACTTTTTTCAAAAACATGTTATAATCAAAATATCGATGAAATTTATTTAATCATAAATGCGAAATACATATAATTTAATAATTCTCAAAACATTAAGAAAAATTAATGTGTGATTAAACGACCATAGACATTCATAGAAGACAGTTTTTCTGTAGAATTTGCAGGAGAATATTTATAATTATAAAGTTATGAAATGTTATATAGCTTATATAAATTCTCTTTTTCAAATGCAATTAAAAAGGTTCTTCTATGAAGCCTTATGGCCATTCAATCAAAGAGTATACCAAAGTAAAATAATAATAGCATTTTTTCAAAGTAAAATATTGTACTGCAATAAAACGCTGTCTAACCCATTAGCAAAGTATCTATAATAATAATTCAATATTTATCAATGGAAAATAAATGTAACAATTAAACGTGTAAGAGTGTATTCATAGCAATATTAAATTTAATATAGTTTGATAGTTTTATTATTGGAATATCCGTAAGAAAAAAGTATAAAATTAAAAAAAACACTGTAATTGAGTTTTGTATTATTATTATGATCATAAGGAACAAAAAAAGAACTAAAAAAAGTATTTTTTTCAATTATTTGGTTTCTTATGGTCATATTTGTACACAACATTTTTGAGCAAAACCCTTATTATTATTAAGAATTAAAAATAAATCGACATATTGTTACAAATTAATAATAGACAGTTTAAAATTATCGGTAAAGTCGATAATTTATATTTAATGAATTTACATTACTTATATAAAACATCACAACTTAAAATAAATCTATTTTTAATCGCACTAAATTTTAACAATTTTCTAAATTGTGCATACTAAATTGTATACTATGTCAATTTTATGTAAAAGTGTATTATTATATACCTGAAATGTAATCGAACAGTAACATTGCCGCTTTGAGTAGTCACTACTGCTCTCCTGTTTTCATATATATCAAACACTGTACGCATCTTGGAACACCTCAATTCATAATTAATATATTTAATTAATATAAGTAAGCTGAAGTTACTTATATATTTCGAAAATATGTTTCAAGGTTTTTCATTAGTACTGATTTATTCATAATATAAAATAATACAATTTCGCTGAACAAATTTACTTCATGGGGTTAATTAACAATATGAATGATTTAATTAATTTTCATGAACAGGAATATAATATTCAATGAGTTTGGAATGAAAACTTTGTATGTATTTATTAAATATATATAAAATTCAATGTATGGGTGCTATTTCCCAAGATGTGTAAAGTGCGATTTAAACATGTAAAAACGACGACAATATTGCCGTCCGAAAAGGTAATGCCCAATTTCTTAGGGTAAAAAGTAAATAATTCATAATAATTTATTATACGCAAAAATATTGAATTGTTTGCATTTTATTTACGGAGTTAACTGACTAGCTATTACATAGAAAATAGGAAAGTTCTATTCTAGCACTTCTTAAATTGTTAACTTTACAATGCTACTGTGCGCACTTTTCCGCGCATCAAACTATTCATAAAGCCAATCATACAGACGTGACATGATTTAGCACGACTGAAGTTGTAGTTTATCACGTGAAATGCGCTAATGAAACGCGAGAAGTGCTCCATTTGCAAAATCCTATTTTCCGTGTAATGATTCAATAGTGACTAATTGATTAGAAATGACTCAGTCATTTTTTACATTAATTATTACAAAATTGTTCATTAATATAAAAAAATATAACGTTATGAAATAATTAATAATTCTAAAATATCTTTCTCTTTCTACAAACAGAATACAAATTATTCCATTATTTTATCTTAAAAATTGATCGTTATATGTAATGTAAATTAAATAAGAGATACACATGATGCGTTTTATTACAAAGTACGATGTAATAAACTTATTAATACTGACATGTTGCCTTATGGAAGAACCGCAAAACTTATGCAATGCTTATTTTGTCACATTGTACACTTATATAAAATCGTAAACATGTTACATCTGATTTATTGATGTTGTAATATTAAATTAAGGATCACTCTTGTAATGACATGGTATTCATGTGTTAAACACTGAATCGACAGAATTATATATAAATTTAATTTTCAAACAATTTATGTGCTTTTGAGGATATAATTTATAATCTTGTATATTGCAATCGTGCAATCCTTTATTCTCGTCTCCGGAATATCTCCAATACCCACAACGTATAAACATATAGATGGTTATCACCAATTCTTAACGCTGACTGGCAATGCTATCCAGGATTTAAAGAAATTTTTAATTATGTATTTGAAATATTTTTGTATTATTACAAACATTTAAATTATTTGAGACTGAAACTGGATCCTAAAAAAAATTTAAAGTCCTGGAATAACGCATTTTGTTTGACTAGCATTTTAATTGAGTCCACTTTCAGTGGAGATGACTGTCCAACTTATTTGCTGAACAATTGAATAATATTGTCCATAAGACAGAAATAAGGGATCTAATTGCACGATTCAAACGTAATATGTGGATCATAAAGTATATCCCATACATATATATTACTTCAAGTACAGTAGAACCCCGATTACCGAAGTATCGTTCAATCGATGTTCTACTTTATCCGAGGTGATAAACACTGAAAGTATTACCCGAGTGTTACCCGAGCCGACATGAAATCGGATAATCAAGATTCAACTGTACATTTAATTGATACATTCATTTATCTATTCAATTTATGTGTTTAATAAAAGTCGTATAAAAATAATTTATTAATCGAATACATATCAAACATTAAAATAAATATTTGTTTTGTTTATATTCTTGTTATCAGTAGTGATAATTGTGTCGCAATGACCCTTGGCAGTCGTGAATATTCGCAAATTCAGCAATAATTTCCTATTGACATCCACATAAAACATTCAAACATTATTGGGAACTTCGATATAAATATGAACCCGTCTATTTTGTCTTTTCTTGTGCACTTTAATAATTATGCATAGTGTAATGAACCGTAATATGTTTATTATTAATTCTCTTAAAATTTGTAACATATGAAAGTACAATTTATATACATCGATTAAATGCAGCAAAATTAATCTTCATCGATATGCTATATATAACAAAAAAATATAAGAATGCAATTATTAAGAATTAATTATGGATGTTTTGTCAAAAAATTACTCACAACATAATAATTTTTATATTAAAATGTTCGTCAAATTGGAGTAAATATGTTCTTCGATAAAATAACTATATTCTGCACACTTCAAATCATTTGTCCAAATAATATAAAAAATGAAAAAGAAATTTCGTATCCAGAATTTTTTGTATATAAGTTTTCATTTATCTGTAATATATGTTAACATATGTTCTCTTAAAATTTCAGATCAAAAACAAATGTATTATTTCATCACACTTAGTCTCCATAATTCAGGACAAATTATATATGAAAAATTATATACTACATACGAAATTTATGTTGCATTTTTCATACTACTTCGACGAATGATTTTTTATGCCGAAAGTCTACATTCTTTGATTCATGTATAGAACAATATAGAAAAAACATACTGTCGTTTTCTGTCATTTTTGTTCGAAAACCTTCATATTGCAATATTAAATTGAATGCAAATGTGCGGAATTTTTTAAGTAAAAATATGAATTGTTGGGTTACTCCAGGGGTCCATCGATATAATATGTAAACATGAAACGCAATCAACAATACAAGGTAAATTTACTTTATCTTTGTTTATTTTTTGTGTTTATATATTATGTGACAGATTTTTTCTCAAAACTAAAAGCTGATTTTAATGATAACGTTAGTATTACTTCTATTATCTATTAACATTTCTATTTCTACTCCTTTGTATTTACAAATGGTGGAGAATGAGCAGATGATTGACAACCTGGCTCCGGAACTTTTCAATTCATCAGTTGACATCTTAACCCCCCTCCTTGAACCTCTGTTAAAAAAATGCCTGGACCAATTGTGAAATTCCTACCAGCTGGAAAAAGGGAATTATCACCCTGTCGAACAAATGTAATCTAGGGCTATGCAAAAACTGGCGAAGTATTTCTCTTCTGAACGCCATTCATAAGATAATCGCAGCCATTATTCTCAATCGTAATTCAATAATCATCAAACAACACCTATGTAACAAGCAAGCTGGCTTTGGACAAAATTGTTCATGTGTGGACCAAATTAACACATTGAGAATGATAATTAAACAATCTTGTAAATGGGACTCACTGCTACCTCGACAACATCATAGACGAAACCAACAGAGAAGCGTCCAACAGAATCCAATGGACTATCCATCAAAAACTATACTACCTGAACTATGCCGATGACATTTTTCTTCTATCTCACTCCTTTCAGGAAATACAACAGAAATTCGATCATCTGATGTATAATGCTGCGAAAGCAATACTTAAGGTCAACGCCAGAAAAACGAAGATCATGCGCATGGGCACCAACTGTCAAATTCCACTCAAGTTGGACGAAACGCATGAAGACGTAGACAAATTTTGTTATCTTGGCAGCATCCTGTGCAAAATTGATGGTGAAGACATCGATGTGCAAAAGCGCATCAACAAAGCACATCATGCCTACGTCCTTCTCCAGAAAGTGCGGCGCTTCAGCCAACTACCCGTAAATCTCAAGTTGTACATTTTCAACTATAACGTGAAATCGATTCTATATGGCAGCGAATCGTGACAAGTCACCGATAACATAACAAGAAAGCTGCAGATATTTGTCAACAGATGCTTACTACAAATCTTGAAGATTTTGTTTAACTATATCTAACTACAGTTGGAAGAACTACAACAACGGTCATTACAACGGTCAATGAGGAGATAAGGCTGCACAAATGGAGATGGGTTGGACACACTTTTTGGATCTATACTCAAAAAATACCAGAGAACCGGGAAAACGTGGCCCCAGATATAAAAACTTGTCCAGGATAGAAAACCGTGAAAAGTATTTATAACATTATTATAATCCATTATGTGCTCAATCTAGGAGTATCAATTAAAAGTCAACGATTAAAGACTATGTATTACTGATTTTAAAATGATTGATAGAGAAGAAGACGCGACAAGTTTTTTTCTGTTTCAGATGGTTTTGAAGATAGGATTACAAATTTGGCGAGTTAATTTGCGCAGGTGGACTTGATTTAACAAAGCTTTAAATCAAACAAATTTATCTAATAATGAATTTTGGAGTAAATAATATACAAAGTGTTTTTCAAGCACAAACTTGGGTACATAAGGTTTATCTTAGTAGTTGATAAATTGTGTGGCAAAACATCCTTAATTTTATAATTATTATTTTGGTAAAATGTTAAAGTAATATAAATAAAATGAGTTTTGAATATTTAAACGATAGCATATTTTAAATATAAAATAATGACTTTTAATAAAGTGTATTGATTTGTTCAACTACTATTAGTAACTATTGGTATTTATTCGATTTTGTTTACAATTTAGAACGTTTAGATATTTAATGAAAAACATGTATATTAATAGAGTCGAAGGCAGAGTGTTTAGACGAACTTTTTAGAAAATGTTAAGTTAATTTATCGTTATTAGGTAGCTTTACATGATCTAATCGCTTTGGAAATTCATTTTATCATGTTATTTTTTAATTATTGTATAATAAAGAAATAATTAAAGTTAATCATTTACAGTTTCGCAATAAGTTGAAATCACTGATGAAAAAACGTAAAATTGAGAGTATTCATATATTTATGTTGTTATCGTAATTATTATCGTATATATTTACATGATGTACATAAATTACATAACGTAAAACTGTTTTTTCAGAAGAAACATTTTGAACAAATTATTATTAATGAAAAGAAATATTAAATGTGTATAAAGTGTAAATTATCATTTAAAACGACAATATAAACATTTGTCAATTCAAAACAGATAAATAAAGAATAGTTATTATGAGAAACTTTGTTTCTCAAGAAATATATGATATATGTGTATATAGAATAGTATATTGTTTTCACAAATTGTATATCAACGCATAAGAACTTCGACAGTCTTATAGTTAAACAAAAAAAAGAATGTTGTGCAGAAGGTACATTTGCATTTATTTGTGCAATTAACGGTATATGTAATTATTTCTTCAAATGACGATTAATCACAGACAGTATTAAAAATTAACTTAATTTAAATCAGACGTCATTGTATAATTGTAAAATAACTTATCGTATTATCAATATATATAATATATATATATTTCATAGAAAAATAGTAATTTTAATTTCAAACTAATTGTATGACCAAAAAAACAATCAAATTTGTATGTCAATAAATATAAATATTATTCTTTTAAACTTACTATAACTTGAATTGAATGGGATTTCGTTAAAACGAAAATAAATAATCTGAAAATCGTTTTAAATACATATATACATTATGTTTGTATATACTTTTATATATTGTGTATTAACTATTAAGTGTAATAGTACCCTAAATCGCAAAAATGCTGCTAGAAAATTGGGAAGATTCGTTAACGCGTGATATTTCTATAAATGAATACTTTAATAACGATAATGGGTACTATTCCTGATAACGTTTAGATTTTTGTGTGTTCTTTTTTGTTGGCACTCATGTATAATACAGATAGTACGGAAATGTCTCGCAAATATTTCATGACTTTATAAAGCGACCGTGTATTATTCATCATCCGATGATTCAGTTGAGCTCTCTGGCATGGAGCTAAACCAGTTGCCACGATTTCCCGTGTTTCTGAAAAATATATAAATAATTGAATTATCATACGACGTACTGATATCTTACTCTCTTCCCGATGTTTGTGAACCAAATTTTGATAAGATGTTGTATGAATAATGTAAGCACCTGAAATTTGATTATCGTATGTGGAATAGATTATAGTTTGCAATGAAATGTAACAAGTTACAGTCAATTTTCTATATATATATATATATATATACGAAAATGTAACATGGAGGATAGAATTTCAAATTTCGCAAAATTCGAGAATAAAAGAAATTTGTTGTAAGTGAATATAGAATTTGAAAATATTCAAAAATACCTTGTACGTTGACGTGTGCTAGTCGGCAGTGTTAAAGAAATTCGATAATATTGTGGGGTAACACTCGAAGCAGCATCTTCGGGTCTTCTTTGTAAAGTCATTGTCTCATGGGGAGAAGTTACGAGTTCATCCTCATTATCTAAGTAATAACGAGATCCGGTCGCGCTTTTGCAGTTTTCACACTCGCTACGATAATCGTCAGCATCGTCATGCAAAGGTGGTAACGCCTGTATGCTGCATGTGCAGGTGACCGAATCAAAACTTCCATCCTCATTGACTTCATTGGCTGACACCAGTGGAGGCTAAACGAAAAAAGTAAAGTCTTTGTCATTATTACA
Organism: Gryon sp. ZL-2020; assembly: GCA_022817425.1. Taxonomy (NCBI): domain Eukaryota; kingdom Metazoa; phylum Arthropoda; class Insecta; order Hymenoptera; family Scelionidae; genus Gryon; species Gryon sp. ZL-2020. The sequence goes on along the minus strand of JABFPJ010001060.1, from coordinate 21,432 downwards.
AAATACGTTAAGTGTAATGTAAATATGTATTCTTCATAATATTCACAAACTTTTTCTGTTATAATATGACAAACAAGTTTATGCTTCACCATTAAAAGTGTCACTATTACATGAAAAGGAAGGACTAATGAACGAAATAATGTTCTTTTCACACATGTACAGAACATTTCTATTATGCGAAGTGAAAAGCATAAGTGGATCATTACATCCTAAGGGATGGAAGAAGCATTCTTTTTTGCAAAATATTTGGTTTCCTTACTAAGAAATAATAAATTTACTTATACTCTTCTGCAAGAGGAAAGTAAATTTGGTAGATTTCATTAAATAGACAAGACAGTGGTATTTCACTACACTTACAATGAAAAATAGCACATTTAACTAGACTAGAATTGACGACTGCATCAAATGACACAAGAGCAATAAACTTCCGACTCTTGTTATATAACGAACATAATATTTCATCGCGAATACTTTGTCGTGAAATGTCAACATTCAGTACAACAATAAAGATATTGCTTTCCAAATAATATTTTCAAGGTAGTTTTTTAAAGATATTTGTTTTGATGAATTCTTTTGAAAGCACAGTAAACGAATAAATATAATTGAAATTTAATACAAATATACTTATAATCATAATTTTATCGCGAAGAAATGTTGTATTTCTATGAATTGTCAAAATATATTTCTATGAACCATTATTAAAGTGTAATAATATGAATTATAATTCTTATTGGGAAAATCTCAAATGCCTTATTTGTCCTCCTTTTCTTCAAACTGCATATTAAAAGTACTATTTATATTATTCTATTTTAAGAATAATCATAATTCATTCTTTCTCAATAATTTTGCATTCATGCTTTTGCAATAATAATGTCTATAAGAGTACTTTAGAAACAGTTGTTAATTTGAACTCATCAACATTTTTTATAATTTAGCATATAATCTTTCGAGTCCCTACACAAAATAACTTTGGACTAAATAACTCGGACATAATAACTTTGGTCAAAATAACTTTTTGATGAAATAACTTCGGATATAATATTTTTGGATAAAACATGTCATTTATGAAATGTGAAGCGACTACATACATCTTCATCACATTCTTTCTCACCACATTTTTTTTCATCACACAAAAATAATGGAAAAGATCGTAGGCTTAAATAGTTAGTATAAAGATGAACTTTTAAGATAATGTAATTCAATCAAACGTGGCATAATTATGTATTTATGCTACGTAATTATGTATTTATGTATTAATTAAATAAATAAAAAATAATTATGAATTAAAAAATAAAAAAATCATTTGAACGTGAACCTGTGCCATATACCAATCTTTGTACGAATTATAGGGTTTAGAAAATTATTATTTCAAAAATTACTATACTAGATAGTAAAAAAGGGATAAAATTTGTTTTATATAATGTTCACAGTATTAAAGAGAACAAAGTTTCAAAATTATTTGTGTTTTTACAATACTGTATTATATATATTGAAATACCGTATTGTAAAAATTCAAATAATTCTGATATTTTGTTCTCTTTAATAATGTGAACATTACATAAAACAAATTTTATACCTTCTTTAGTATCTAGTAATTTTTGAAAGAATACTTATTTTTGTGTAAATAGTACAAGAATGTTTTGGGATTAAAGGAAAACGGAAATCTACTATCACATAACAAGATAAGTTGAAATAATGTATATTCATACAATCAAAATAAATTAGAAATTAAATACATGTATATATCTACTAATTTCTTTATCACGGTTCATTTTCATACATGAATTTATATTTTTTAAATGAATCTATATTTATTAAATTATTTTCAATAAAAGTTATTTTGTCCAAAGTTATTTCGTCTGTATTCCGCTTATATAAAATTTATATTTATATACTATTTTAATATTTGTAATCTATTTTAATATTAATAATCACCTTAAAAGTACAAACAGTCGTTGAAAGCTTTTCCGGAGGTTTTGTACTTTCTGGATGAGATGTAGAAACAGATGGTTCTTCCGCTCGTCTGGTATTTTCATAAGGCGAGTTCTTTCGTGGATTATTATTTCCATTTGAAGAAGAAACATTTGGAAGAGTCGATCTTGTCGCGATTCCCGGTGACGAGGATTTAATGGTCGAATCGAATAGCGGCATCACCGATTGATGCGTTGTAAATTCACGTCTAAGTCTAAGACTACTAGTAGCCAACGACCTTGGAATGGTTCGATGGGTGGAAACATTGGAATTTGGCAGAGTTGCGGATATCGTGAAAGCACTGCTTTGTCGAGGTAACGTTGTATGGTGCTGATAATTCATTGAGGTATTTGGCAGCATCAACAAATTACTTGTTTGTGGTTGGCAGTGTTGCGACAAAGGTGGAACACCAGAATTTGGCAAATTTTCATAGGTATTTGTCCCAATTGTGAAGCTTGTCGTGGAAGTTCCAGGATAAAGAGCTGGTGATGTCGATTCACTTTGACCTAATTGATAACAGTTGGAATGAGTTCCAGGACTGCTCAAAGGTCGACTAGACATGGAAATTAGCGGGGAAGTACTCGTTGTATTTGAAATGGAGAGGGTTGGTGAACTGGCAGTTAGTGGAGCTTCACTGTTCGCCACCACAGCAACGCTGGGATGACTGTTGCGACTGGACAAATAATTGTTAGTAAAATTAAGAGGAGATAAAGTGTGAGGACTAATTGATAGAAGTGCCTGTTCTGCATGAGCTGCCGCGACCGCTTCTTCATAGGGTGGTGGCGCTTCGCCACGTGGGAAATAATTGCTAGGAGGTTTCCACAATGGATAATTCCCACCACATGGTATATCGTCCATTGGAACTCCATGCTGAAGACTACTTCTTTCCATGTAACCCATATTACCTAAGTTTCTTTGATCATCCGCTAATTGACGACTTTGTCGTCCTGCAACACAATCTGAAAGCAAGCAAAGAAATAAACGAATTATATTAATAGCGAATTTCCGTAGTTTAATAACATGTATAATCATTTTGATAGTAATTTTAAGATAAGACAAGAAAATCTCGAAAATGCGAAGCGATCACGTTAAGTGTCTTAAGTGGTAAATTAGTGTCTTTACGTTGTTAAATACATACGTGACTCAATGGGAGATAAACATAATTCAATCAACCGCAATAACTTCAAGCAGAGATGTTGTCGTAACGAAATTGATGTGTGTACGTGTGAGAAATTAAGTTATATGATTGACGGAAAATTGAATTACGCCTTTATAGATCATAGAAGAATTCTTAATGAAAGAAATATAAGAATTTGACGCTATTATAATTGGTTCCAATTCCGATGATTTATTCAATTTTATAAGTCAATTATGGATTGTAAATTAATATAATCGTCGCAATTAATAAGAACATTGAAATTGAAACTTAATTACACTTGGTTATTCGTAAATGATTGTGTAACGTATGATGCAAGGTCACCTATTTAATAAATGCAATGATTCAGTAAGCGTCTTAGTAATAGAATAAAATAATTATTGCTTATAAAAATAATTAATTTTACAACCTTAAAGATGTATTTTTATACAAAAAGAATATTTTTTATTTTTAAGTCTTCATCAAGTAGAAAAGGTTATTTTTTGTAATAATATAATTTAAAAAAAGTTATCCACAATTGATACAAAAATATTTACATTAATGGTACTGAGAATGGTTGTAGTAATATTTGTCAGAATATATTATCTTTAATAATGAATATTTTATTTACAATTATATGCATTATTAATGATTATGTCAATTTGAATTTTTTAACATAATTCATGGTTAAATTGTAATAAATATTGTAAATTTTGTAATATTGTAAATTGTAAAAAATAAATTGTAACAAATAAATGTTCTATTTTGTTTTATAGTTTTAAATGAAACTTATATACAGAACTTATGGAAAAATTACCTCTAATTTTTCGTTGACGAACGCGGTGTATGAAGAAAAATAAAATGCTGAGAGATACTAGTGCTGTTATGCAACTAGCTATCAGTCGTAGGCCAAAATCAAAACTTGTATTACTCTCCACCATATTAGTTCCATTGCCATCTGGTTTATCATTGGTTACAGAAGACAAGGTATCGTCCATGCAAATGAATTCGCAACATGTGTTGCCGAATCGAAAAGATTTGCAGTCTTCTTTGGGCAAAGATTCCTTTTACAATCACAAAAAAAGCTTTTGTATAACAAATCAATTTTCATAGTAAATATTACAATATAATGAAATATCATATTTTAGTAATCGTAAATTTAAAACTCAAAATGTATTATTATTAGTTAGAATTTGCATAAAAAATATTATCATCATTTAAAACTTTACTTAGAGTAACATTTAAGCGGATCATTATTTTAAAATACTTAAAATGTATTAATTAATTAATCTCAGTAACTAAAAGGTAAATTCTGCATACATTCCTCTTATATAGATTGCTTCACTTAAAAGAGCTTTAATGTCTGCAGATAATTAAGTTGTGTGCGAAAGATGAATTATTATACCTGTGGAGACGTGCATATAACTGCTTTACACCACTTTGGATTCCCGTTATCACAAATACAAAGTGTACAAGGTGCTGGACCAGGAATATAATGAAAGCCATTTTCGTATGACCGGCCTTCTATGTCCTTGCAGGAAACGCCGCCTTCCGCTTGACCTGTACAGAAATAACACATTCATAGTTGTAATGTTTTAATATAGAACTTATTCTTAGAAAAAAATTATTTTCAAGCTTTATTATTTAATATATCAACATTCGTATTTTATGGACAACATTTTAATCATTTTTTAATTGAAAGCAAAATTTAATGTAATAGAAGACACATTTTGCATAAAGTTTTTCTGACATGTTTTTCAACATTTATATAAATATATAAAATCTAGAATTTCAACAAATGATTAATAAATGCAAATTACGATATTCTATAATACTATAAATTAATTATAGTTATTATTAAAATTACATATATTATTTAAAATATTCGAAATATGAGTGGTTGTATAATGAAATATAATAAAAGCTCAGAAACATATATTGTATTTTCTGTAATATTATTATAATATAACTGCATCTTATAATACGTATTAATTTAAATGTATTATAAATGTCTGAAAATATAAATATTTTATAAATGTAACATTTTCACTTTTATTGTAATTAAAGAAGCAAAAAATTAATATCTACAGCAAAAACTTTTAGTGTTAATTTTGTTATATTATCCAAAATACGCAGAAATACTGATGTCAACTGTAGATAATATTTTGTACATTTAAATGAATGTTCTTTGAATTTTATCATGTGTTATGAATGCATTCAAAAACTTGCATTCAAAATTAAATTTGAGAGTTTACGGACGAAAATATATCCAAATATATATACAAGATATACAATTTTTCATTACTTAACTAATATTTCTAATTCCAAAAGAAATGTTGCGATTTATATAAAGGTTTTAAACATTTACATTATATTGACGTTCCTTACGAAGACTATTCCATTCCAAAAATTGTCATATAAATTAACATAGGAAATATAAAATGGAATAGATTTCGTAAGGACCGACGATATAGACTAATAACAGAACTTTACTTTAAAATTAAGTTAAACCAAACTAATATAAATACTTTGCAAATAAATTACTCTTATGGTAATGTAATTATTACACAATTGTTAAATTCGGCATACAGTTTTAAATGTTACATTCAAATGACTGTTTTAGTATTTTTAATACACTTATTAATGATAAATTTCTGGAATATTAACGCACACATAGATTTGAATTAATTGATGTATGGTGTAAATATTTCATTTAGAAATGTAGTTTAAGTAACGAAATATTGCTAACAAAAAAGTATGTTAAAAGAAAAATCCACTCAAGTTTTCATAATTTAAATTCTTAAAAAATATATAATTTTACACAGAAAATAATAATACAACCAATTTTACTACACGTCTATAATAATGGAGTATTATTCAATTAAAAAATCGAAATATTGTTTGCTTTAATAATATCATTTTAATAATTTAATATGAAAGATATATCCTATTCTTTTTATAACACTTCTGTATATTCTTACTAAACTCAGCTAATAAACATTATGTTTTTATACCAATAATATCACATTATTAGAAAATGTAGTAAATTTTGTGAGATTATTTGTATCCGTGTAATACGTTTGTTTATAGTACGATAGAATTTTATAAAAAATTAATGTAGCCATATACTACACTTTTTGAATCAAAGTGTGTAATTCCTGACATTATGTTATTTTGATATTCGTGAATATTCGTTATATTTAACATGAACAATTTTAAACCGTATTTTTGTTGAAATGTTACTGACATCACGTTTATTAGTCAAATAAAATATAAACGTATAAATAAAATGAAAAATAATTTTCAGTTGTCAACTCAGAATTTGTAAAGATTGAAAAGTGGAATAATATATTAGCAAAATGTTATTTCATTTCGATAGGATACAAAATTTGTGCTGTGATAATAAAAATAATAATAAGTACAACCACTAATTTTAATAAAAAAGTTACTTTTATCATGTCCCTAACGGAAGAAAATATATTTCGAAATATACACAAAAATATATGTGAATATGTGCATATATATTTTCGGCAAAAAGTTATATATTGAATATATATTTGAAACATATTTCTGAAACTTGACTTATATTTTTTTCCGTACGGGGTATTAAGTTTTTTTGTATTCAATGCATTGAATTTTAAGAATATAACGCAATGATAATAAATTTCATAATATACATTGTAATGATAATTAGACAATTTTAATGTAATTTTATCTTTATATATTATATATATTATTGATAAAAAAGTAATTTCAAATATGTTTGTAATATGTCTGCTATGATTTGAGTGCGAAATTAGCGAACAGGTGTATCGAGAAATTGTGCCGATCTGTCATGTGATCTGCAAAATACTTGCAACTATGATTTGTGTCATACTTGCAATTGACTCAACCCGTATTCGAGACCAACAATTTCGACACGTGGCTTAATCATGTTTTCTTGATGAATTGGTTCAATAAATACATGGGACCACTTTTTGATCACCTTGTGTATGATTTTACGGATCAGGGATCACCGTACAATCACCAAGCGATTAGCAATTATTTTTTCTTATTTTTTGTTAAATTATTGCTAATTCATATAGTGACAAAAAAGAGCAATTTTATTGTTAATTTTTGAAATTGATAGATTTCATTGATTTAATATTATTTGGTACAGAAAAGTCAATTTTATTTGATAATTTCTTAATTTTGATTAATATGATATTCATTTATACGAACAACTTTAACAAAACAATAATTAAGTTTTAATAACAAAAAACGTGATTGTCTTTATTCTTTTGAGTACTTAATTTAGTGTTTGATTGAATGTGTAATTTTATTATTGAACTTAAATTCCATGTACAAATTCACATTTTATAATAATAAACATTTTGTATTAATATTTTGATATTTGTTCTTTTTTTAGTTTTAAATTTCCTTAACCTTGATTATTAATTTACTGATAAGACAAGACTAAGAAAATTATTACAATATGGTGCACAAAAATTATTTTGTACAAAGTGGCACATAAAATTATAAGTTATATAAGAATAGTTAGTTAGTAATAAGTACAATGAATCATTAGGAACTTTACGTAGTAGTTTACTAAAATTCTGCATCTTCAGCTTTTTTATTTGAAAGAAGAAAAAAAAAAAAAAAAAAAAAAAAGAAAACGATTGAGCAAAAAAAATTAAGAGAACTTTTTGAGTTAGAGCTACATTTGCTACAGTTCTACTCCGGCTAAAACAAATATTTTCCTACATAATGTACACTTTTGAAGAGAGAAAAAACGATGTTGCAAATTTTGTTATTTTTATTTGATAGCTAAATATATCATATTAGTTCTCTTCAAATATATATAAAATGAAAAGTATAAATTAAAATAAATAATATTATTTTATTCACACTTAAAGATCTCATTTAGATTTAGCATATATATTCGTGTTAAATAAACGGTAAAAGAATATATATTGATCTTGCAACATAATGTATTATTGTTAGGATATAAAAACAATCTTAAAAAAGATTATAATTTTAGTTAAAAGTATGTACAAATTACTTTGCATTATAATTATAGATTATTATTCCTATCGTATAAGGCAAACAACTTTTTACTTTAAATTAGAGTGTGCAAGATTATTTTATAATGCTTGATAATGCTAATATCATGATCTTCTTTAAGAATAGCAGATGAAAAAATATACAATGCAATAAAGATACAATTAAATTGAATGTTGTATAATAAATAGTTTATTTAAAGTATAAGAAGCAACACTTGTTCGTTTGATTTTTGAATGGATCAAATTCAAAAGAGTTTCAATTTATTTAATCTAATATGAACGAAATTGTAATATATTATAAATAGGTCACATTTGTTACACGTGAGTAAACGTACGATTATATGATTTTCAGTCAATTGCATATTATGACATCAAAATCTGATATTCCGGTTGTTACAATCAATATCCGTTTTTATTTGCACAAAATAAATTATGGATGTAATTTTTTTTCTGTGTCACGTTTAATTATACTATTATATCAATTTAAAAAGGACCCTCACAAATCAATGTCATTCGTACTAAAATAAAGAAGAAATTACAATCGAAATTATCATATAATTTTATTATACATCATATTTTTATTATTAATGATTAATATATATTTATAATTATGTTGATTTTAAGCACTTAAATTTCCAGCACTGTCTTCACTTGGCGTAAATGGACTACAAATAAAACTAGAGCGAATAACTTTTTGTCGCAGTAAGTTTCGGCTTGATAATCGTGTCAAATAACTTAATTTCAAGCTAGGATACGATTCAGTGCAATGGTTTGGTAGTCTTTATTCCTTCAACTTAACACCAAGTAAATTCTAACTGTTTACAATTTGTTAAAATACAAATATGCGAAACTTTAACACGAGAGATTTTAAGAATCCGTACTTTAATATTTGTTTTACTACACTGTCATTATTATTAACTAAGTAAATATGTAATAATAATATTGCAAAACGTATTTTGCAACTATCTTAATTACTCCACTGTAAAAACTACTGTTACAATTTTGAAACATGCGCGTTTTATAATGGGAAACACTTTGAAAAAAGTGTTTCCCATTATAAAAAGATAGGTGAAAATTTGGAAACACTTCTAAACGTTTTAAAAGCTGCTACAAAATGTTTCAAAACGAAACACTTGTTTTTATAGTGTCATAGTGTTGTAATGAATAAATTACATTTATCGTCATTAAATACTTTATAAAGATAATTTTGCATTTCTTTTATATGACAAAAGAAAGTTTTATTAATACAAAAGCTTTTAACATTGTACAAAAATGTACAGTATAGTACAATATTTTATGATATTAAGTACAAGTACAATATTTTATGATATTAAATTTAACGATTTCAATAAATCTAATGTAGAATATTGTTATATGCTTCTTTGAATATGATCAGGAAATAGCTATATTGTGTGCTGAACAATAAGTTTATTTATAACAAACTCTTTTTTATAGAAATGATGGAATTTAACTGGTTTCCCAATTATTATTGGGGAACTGATAATAATCGGCGAACGAAATTTTATGTGTTTTGCATATAAATTCGAATGTTCACAGATAAAATTATATTTACGTAAGTAAAAGATATTGTTATATGTTAATTATTCTATTTTGATTTATTTATGTCTGATTAATACTCATATATGTATCTGTTGATTTGTATATGTAGAAATAACATATACATGTAAATTGCAGAAAATCTGAGTAAAACAGTATAAAATATAAAAACTGTCATTCGAAATTCACAAAAATCATTTGCTAGATACAAAATTTACAAAGATTATGTAAAATACAAATTTACATAATCGTTAAAAAACTTGTATTAAAAGTAAAAAAAAAAACAAACAAAAAATATTAATTACACGACTCATTGGATCATTTAAATTAAATTTTTCTAGGAGTCTGCTTAATAAATATTGTGTTACTGCTTAATGCCAAATGAGACGTTTAGTATCAAACAGCGTATCAAATCACTGATGTTAATAAACCATTAATGTTCGATTGGAATGTAAAAACAATCAATGAAGATCCTGTTCAGATTCAGTCAATGTTTGTTCTTTTATTAAAAAATAAAAGTAATAATCTATTAACAATACAGAAACTAAAAGTAATATTCAGAGCAAGGCTAACAATTTCTATCTCTTAACGTAACTCAAAGCTACTGCAAATGTATCCCGATATTATAATACGCTTTATTGCAAACACAAATGGAAATTCCCGTACGTTTAGGTATTCAAACTTTTTAATTAATTTATTGTGTTATAAAATATTTATTTATATTAATTGAATATTTATATTAATATTTAGAAAAAAATGTCATTGTTATCTTAATCATTATTAGTATTAATTCACTTATTAATTTCTTTTGATATATTTTAAGTATTCAATAAAGATGCAAGAAATATTGGAGAAATATCAATAGTAAATAACAAATTTTAAAAGTGTTTTTATTTTAATTTCATTTGATAGTTGTAATTAATTTCTTTTGACGTCAAAATCTGATTGCCTCTAATAAACATGACTCATAATTTAACATACAATTTTCCTTTCAAATTAATTTATCACAAATGTATTCGATAAAACATCAATAAAAAGAACAGTATTTTATAAGCATGTACATGCTCAAAAAACGTCTAATTTCGTTGACTTATTGTTTTCAAAGCCGGTTAGGATTGAAAAATGATGTTTCGTCGTTTGGACAGTAAGTTGGATGAATGCAAATAAAGGCTATTCAATGATTCAATCGATGTAACAAAAATAATAGAAAAACAGGACGAATGGTCAAGTGTTAGCAACATTTTGTTATTTAGAATTCGTCCTAGTTTTTGGAGCAAGTGTTATTTCTAAAAGGGTTGAAACTGACAAAAGAATGAGAACGAAATGCAAAAGCGCGTAAATTTGTGTGACTGGGAGGGAAAAACAGCTTACCGTTGAAGTGCAGGGTGAGGGTGAGGACTGCATAACCGAGGATATCACCGCTGCTGTACCTCATTCTGCATTTGTTATCTCGTCATAGTCTCGTTGTTTTCGCTGTTTTTGCTGACCTCCTTGTGCTTATTGAGATGGACGTTCTAGTCGTCATCAATCCAAATGCATCGTTAGATATTAATTTCCGCGGTATCGAAAGTACCTCGGAATGTTTGTTTCTTGATTCCTTTTTTTATTTTGTTCAGAAAAGGGGCCTCACGGGCCAGCCTGTTTCCCAATTAAATAATCACTTGGACATTTTTCGCGTTTCATACCGATTGAATGTCACCTCACAATACACTGCTTAAAAAGCAACGGTTAAGCTAGCGACTCCCAATGTCTGAACCTAAAGTATGATCGATTAGTAAACGGAAGACGAGAAGAGATACCCGTGTCGAAGGTCTTGCTATTAACCCCATCTTTCTGCTGGACCAGCAACTACGTCTGATCCTGCAGAATGAAATGTTCGACCTGTTGGTTAGAGAGTAATCTATGATATTCCAGTAGAGTTGGCATCGGCTGGTAAATGTGCAAGTTTCAAGGCTTAAACAGTTCATTTTCATAGACTGTAGTAATTGAAATTGTTTTAGTTGAAAAAGCACTTTTATTGTTTTATTTAGGTAATTATTTTTTATTTATTATAATGAAATGTATTAAAAACAACTGTTCATTCAGTTTAGTGGATTAAATAAAAAATATAACATATATACTAAAATATAACATATTATTACTAAAAATGTTATTAACAAAATATTATAAATAAAAATTTAACATACATTACACATAAGTTTTATTTTATGATAACATTTTTTGAATATTGATAAAAAAATTACATTATTTAATTACTACTACCTTTTTTAAGTTTTTGTAGATTACTTTATATTTACACTTACTAAAATCAGAATAATAGAACATTATAAGGTTTGAAAGTTTAAAAAAAAAACACAATCACGTAATATAGCAATCAGTCATAATGTAATTTTTGGTTAAGCCATGATGTAAAATCAATTTCAATAAATTAAATAAATTTATTTGGCGTATATAATTATCAAAATTGAACAAGTTATAAATAAAATAGCATTCATTAAATAATTAATTAAAACATTGATAGTTAGAATAATATAACATTTAAAAAACAATATAATTTTAAAAGATCAAAATAAAAACAGAAAAATGAATGAACCACAGGTGGAAGATACATCTGAAGATGTTGAAAATGAAGAGGACTATGAATTTGAATACTCTGAAAATACAATACCTGAAGAAATGGAAGGATATGGAATTTCTGAAAGTGAATTTGAATATGAGGATAAAGAAGAAATTCGTGAAATGGATTTGGTGGCGACTTATTTTGCCGATGATGAAGCAGAAATAGCACTTGAAGAATCTTCTATTGTAAAGATTAAAAGGAAGGTACGTAAACAAATTTTCTTGTATAAATAAAAAATGTATGACAAAAGTCATTAACTAAAATATTTGCAAAAGTTTATGTTCTGCAATTGTTTAAGTAATTTTATAAATTTAAGTAAGTTTAAAATAATATAATAAATAAAGCATTAAAACTTCTCTGATTTCATCAAACAAAGCCCGAAATGATAAGAGTCTTGGTTCCTGATAAGCCATGTCATATTCCAAAACCAAAAATTATCCCTCGAAACTTATTGTCACGGAAAAAACATTTGGAACTTTTAGCAAAGCCAAGGTTATTGAATATTTAATATAATTTTTTATCACCTTTTTGGAAATAACATTTCCACATAAACTTATTTTTAATGGTTTTTATCCACTTTGTATGAAATGAAATTGAGTATAAATATGTTTCACATAGTTTATTAACTTTAAATTATTAAATTGACAGTTTTAAATGTCCACCACCGAATAAACGAGAAGAACTTCGTCGACTATTACCTTTAACGACTCGTGTGTATTGTCTTGCATTACCGACCAGAAGACAGATATTAGCAACACTAGAAGAGTATAAAGATATCTTACCACCAGAAATGCTGCACAATTTAATAAAACTTATAGACATGGAAACATGTTTAACACCGAAGTACGTTTTCTGTTTAATCAATTTTACATTATATTTACAAAATGCCTAATATTCTGACAAGATTACGATTGTACACTGTTTGATCGTAAACAATTTCAGTTGTGCACTTTTTCAATAAAATTCATTTTTAATTTTTGCAATAAATTATTAAATAGAAAAATTAATTATAACTATTGTTTTGGTATAGACAAGCTGAAAGTATAGTTCGAAATCGTGATCGTCGGTCTATTAAGAAAAAGCGTTTTAGAACTAAACATAAAAAATTCGGCAAGTCAAAATTAAAAAAGAAGTCTTCACGAGACAAAGACAGCGTAGCTTTTCAGCTTTTACTAGCACAGAAATTCATAAAAAATATATTAGAAAGAAAACATAAATTGCCTTCTGAAGAATATCAAGATTTGGCGAAAGTGATATTCAGACGATTAGTTGAACCAGTAAATTACAAACCGACAATGTACGATGACAATGAATGCGGACAAATTCGATTTTTATCTGAGGTTGCAGCTGGATGGATATTAGAACTTCTTGTAGAAACATCAGAAGAACAAAAAGAGAAACTTAGCAAAGAAGTAGAAAAAGATGAAATAAAAGAAGGATCAGTGTCTGACCTGATAACTCAGTCGGAAAAAAGTAGCCCGAGTTCAAGTAACACAATTTCGTCTGTTTCTGATATAATTTCAGTAGATGTTCATGAAAATAAATTTGACGATGAGGAAGATAGGGAAACATTGGAAAAAGAGAAAATAGTAGAGAGAGAAAGACGAAAAAGAGAAAAACAACAGAAAAAAGAAGAAAAAAGGAAGCTTAAAGAAGAAAAGAAGGCTGAGAAATTAAAAAGAAAAGGGGAATCTGCAAAAACAAATGAAGAATTACAGTTGCAACGAGTAAAAGCAAAAAAAGAAGAAGATCAAGAAGAAACAATAGTTCCTGAAATACAATTACAAAAACAATTACAACACCATTTGGATCAGAATTTCATCGAAACACGAGAACCTACCACATATCTAGACAAAACTGATGATAATTTCGCACAAGTTGTAGAAATTGTATATGCGCTCGTACAAAATACTCAGAAAAATGATTGCTCCGACTCACTGACTAATCAGATTGAAGATATTTTATACTGTGAAATACTCGATACTGTAAATCGCTTTCAATTACATAGTCTTTCAGAAGAAACTGTACGAATTTCTGATTTTTGTGGAAGAATAGCAGTTTGGATAAAACAAATTATTGATGATAGTTATGGAATATTGGATATTGAGGAAAATCAAACATTAAAACTGCGTCAAGATTGGTTACTGGATGTAATTAATACGCTAGAAGAATGGTTCGGGTGGATGAAATGTAAAATAAGCCACTACAGAGAAATATCTATATGTAAATTATCAGATAGAGAATGGGAAGAATGGGTTGATAATTTTTGTCAAAATTATCAACAGTTCAATCAATTGCATATTAACTTTTTGGAAGATTTAAACAAATTTAATTTTTGTTAAAATAGAAATATTCAGAATTGTTCAACGTTTATGAAATCGTAACAATTATTATACTTATCCTATTAACCACATTGTAATTGAAAAACTTCTATCCTTGTTTATCCTTTATAATTAGTTGTGAATAATAAATATTTCAAATAAAAAATCACTTATGCGGTTTATTACTGTACATACATCTCAATGTTTGTATTTGATAAAAATATAATTACATATAAATAGTGTAGCGATCATTCGGATTTATTCCGCATCAGATTGGTGAGAGTTTAAAGTGGCTTTCTATCATAAACAATTATGTCGGTTAGTTCCATTCAAAATATCGAGTAACGGGATGAGGAGAAAGTGAGAGTATCAACGATATAAGACATTTTTATTGAGAATTTAAAAAAATACATCATTTTTCATTTTATATATATGTTGTATTACGAATATATTTATATCACAACTAAGACATTATTTTAACAAAAATATATTGATCAATACAATAAATGTCAATATCGATGTACATTAAAAACACTTATTACTTATAAGTAATTAAATATATTTTCAATATATAACTAGTGAATATATTTTAATGAAGAACTCTTTAATTTTCAATTTATATTTTCTGATCATAATATGTTTATCAAAGTAATTTTGAAATCGATATTACAAATCAATATATATATGTATAACAGAAATAACAATATTATTCGTACCTTTTTCTTTATTTTTCTTTGTGCTTATCTAAAATATATCTATTCTTATTTATTTACCAACAAAATTATTTTGGTTCCATCTTGTTAATCATTTTGTTTCATACTTTCCAGTACATTAAATTCACGGGTTCTTATTTATAGAATACTATACGTATAGGTAGTATAAATATTGAACAAGGAAATATCTTTTATTCAATCAAATGATCAACATGGTATCTATATACGATTTGTTGCTAATTCGTTTTTATTCAGTTTTTTACCCTTTTATTCCGATACGTACATTGAATACGAAACTTATGTTGGTTTGCTTAGATAGATTTATAACTGAGAGTTAACTTAAATGAAATCATTACAGAAAAACTTATTACATCAGTGAATATTTATGAAGATAATCGTTTAAAGTACAGTGGAATCGTTGATTACTTAATAGATTTTCTTTATTACATAGCCAGCAAAATCAATATTTTATGACTTCTTAAATGACTCGTAAAACATCTTTTTCAAATTTTTAGTTTTATTGATTAAATTAAAATATTAAGTACATTTATATATAAAAAATGATTTTTATGTATTTATATTTTTCTTACCATTTAACTTCAGTACACGGCGAAAAAATCGTAACAAATTTTATCAAATACGTAATACATTTTATTCAAATTTTACTAATGCGGTGAGCAAGATTTTGCGAAAAATTACTCAACTTTTAATTCAAAAGTATTTATTTTTTGAATAATTTTTCATGAATGTTATTTTTTGAATTCATGAATAAATTTTACTTATTTTTAATGAAAAGTTAAATAATTTTTCGCAACATCTTGCTTTTATCACCGCATTACTTAAAGTTGTGGATCATTTTGAAGATTCAATATTGAAAATATAATGTGTTTAAATTTACATTTTGCAATGTTTCATATAACAAAATAGAAACATTTTTTACTTTTCATACGCATATACTTTAACAAATTAATGTCATACATTTTTCTGCATATTTTTTATAAATAATATATACGTGACAGTATTTTACAGTGAAGCAATCGGTTTCGTTTAATTGTATATATGAAGAATATAAGTAATACTGGCTACACAAAAAACGATCGTTTTTTTTGTACTTGGCCAGAGACACTACCCTGTCTCTTGATAACAATTCTTTTAATTTGTTCTGCTTTCTTCTAATCATAGCTGTAGAACAAATATTTCAATAAAATTTCCGTGAAAATAAGATATAAGGTATTTTATAGAAAATTTAGTGATGCAAAATATAAATTTTAACTATATTTTAAGTGCATAGAAATACTGTTAGTTTTGTAGATATCGATAGGTATTTATATACATAACAAAAGAATATCTATCAAAATGATGTTCTTTAAATCTATCATTTTGCACTTAATAAAATAAGTTGTCAGTAAAAAAATGACTACCTTATTTAGAAAAGTAATTAAATTATAATAATATTCATATATTTTATTTACATTTATATGTATACGTTTTTAAGTATATTATTAACACTTTGTTTTTTGATTACTTATTTTTAAATTGTTTTACACTCAGAGGAAATTGTTATGATAACTTATTATAAATAACATTAAAATTTACTATGTATAATACTACAGTTGCAAAAAAAAGAACAATGTTCACTATGAAACGTAATAAGATTAAATATGAAAGTTAGCGATTTGTAGCAGTACTTATTTCAAACATTGTTACTTTTATACCTAATTTTACTATGTCTTATAGTAAAATTTGTTGTTTTCTTGCAACATTATACATTTATAATACATTCATAGTAAATTTTAATATCACTTTTCTCTCAGTGTACAATCAATTAACAATAAATAATATAAAGCAACTGTTCAGCAGATGCTCGTTTATTCTCTTAAATAATATGATGAGTTAGAAATATAATGTTTTTGATACGGAAAATTATAATTAAATATCCATTTATAAATTTGAGATGTTGTTATCGTTAATATAGCTGTTTATGGAATTTTCGATATACAGCATTGTTGACATGATAAAATCAATTCTGATTGGTCGTCTTAAGTTTACATGAACTAAAATATCGAAACTCGTGGAGTGTCAAATGAAGATCGACGTTCAAATTTGACAGTTTTAAATTATTAAAAAAATTAAAAACCACGGAGCGCGCGTAGCGCGTTTTTAACCTAGTATAATATAATTTGTATGTTCCGCATTTTATGAGCATAATTCGATGTTTGTTCGTTGCATAATTATTAATTAGTTATTTAAGCAGGCATTGAATTACTGTAATTTTTCCTTATTAAAAACTATGATTTCAACTTTTTTGTTTTTATTAACTGAAGATTGCAGTAATTATATGATCAACATCTCTCAGTTACACATACAACTAACATTTAATACATTTTTTCACTTATATTTTTTACTATATTTCTTTTAGCTTCATAGGTAACATCAAACTTTATTTATTATTACAAACTTGTATATATAAAAAAGTATATAGTGAGATTTGGAGCTAATCATATTTTCTAGTCACTCATATGAGAATTGATTTCAATTTTAACTATAAAATATATTAAAACTATAATTACAATAAAATTATATATATTAACCCTTTCAATACCAAATTATTTTCAATAAAAATGAAAAGTCCTATAAAAAATCAATATTTTCAATGAAAAATTTACCTTTTCTATAGATGTATGATTGATTAATCAAAGAAAAGTCAGCGCAAACATTTTAAGTGCAATTTTTATTTGAAAAATAAAGAATACTTTGTAAAATACACGGTGCTTTAAAGCTACAGCGGGAAGGAAAGGGTTAAGGGGGTATTTTTTTTTTGGTTCAAAAAATCAGTTTTTTGTTTTTTTGCATATATTTTTTCTTTATAACCAATAGAATGTCCGTATAAAAGGATTTCTTCGAATGCATAGTCCTTTCGTGGTAATTTAATGTATAAGTTAATAACCACGTAGTTAATGTTATATGTTCTTAAACCTTTAAACGCGTTTTTCTCGAAATCAGGTTTTTCAAACTGGGCGGGATCGAAACTCCAAATCTACTCATTCAATTGTCCTAATTTTTTTGCAAATTAAAGTACATACATTTGATTGGAGCTTGTGCCACTTTCAGACATTTTCATTGCAAATTTCCATTTTTAATAACACATCAATGTTTTTGAAAAAAATGTTTTTAAAATGGCCGCCATTTTGTTAATTTAAAAAATTTTTACCTGAAAGTGGTACAGGCTCCAGATAATTCCATCTACTTTCAGAATATACAACATTTTTTTAATTTAGTCGATCTTGAAGAACTGCGCGATCCCGCCCGTCTTCAAAGGTACGACGAAACGTGCGTGACATTGACGCTCAAAACGCGACGTAACAACAATATTTGATGTTAAAAAAAATATTTTTGGTATATTTATAAATGTATAAAACACATACTAGAAACCCGAAATGTATTTCTAAATAAGATTCCCTTTAAAAAATTCATAATAAATACTGATTTTTTGCCCTGTATTAGGCAAATGCCCCCTCAAACAGAATTTTGTTTATATTAACAATAAAACGTAATTGTATAATTAATACAATATTAATTTATAATATAATTATAAATATAAATAGAAATTATAACATGAAATATGACATTTATTATTATAATATAATATTAATATAACTTTAATACTATATCAATATATCATAAAGTTATAATATTAATTTATGTCATTATTACTTACAGACAATATTTTACATTACTTGTATTCTAATAAATACAGATTTTGCAAATAGAACTTTCAAAATCTTAGCATAATATCACAATCAACATGGAGTTATGGAACAAAGAAATTAATCAATTTAACTATTTGTAATAACAAATTTTAAAACTAGCATACAAAACCAATTCAAATATTTACAGTATTTGTAAAGATAAAATCACGTTATAAAAAATGACATCCCCTATGACACTTGAGGTGTGCACCTATGACAAAAAAACTTTTTTTTCTAAAAATGTAGTGCAGATACAGTCTCTGAAAATTTGGTTTAAATTGGATCGATAGATTTTGCATGATTCACATAAAAACACACAAACAGACATATTTTCAATTTTATATATTAAGAATGGATTATGTCTTAACGAGTGAAGTTAGATGTCGATAGAATTTTGACATCAAGAATAAGAATTTCGACAAGAATAGAAAACATAGAAAAATATAATAACATCTTTTTCATCACACTAAAACAAAAATGATGTTTCTTTCCTTAGGGAATTTTCGATAAACTGCACTTTCTGTTCCCTTGAAACGAAGATTAACTCGGAAAAATGAATTTTCCCGTTTTCATCAACCTTGGTGCAAAATATACTATTATATCTGAGTAAGAAAAGAAACTTTTTACGTCCGTTTCATAACAACAAAAATGAAGTTATACAAATATAATAATTATCACATTAACGTGCTTAAAGTAAATATTTTGACAACAAATATATTTTCGTTTAATAAAGTGACATATAATTATTCCATTAATTTTATTATTATTAAAAGATTTTTAATTAAAATACAACTATTTTTTATTATTTTTGATTTATTCCATTCAATATTGGAATTTAATTAAAAAATTGGACAATAAATAATAATTCATGTACATTGAAACAACTGTTGGCGTATTAACAGTAAGAGGCTCGTGTATTTAAAATTAAAGTTTTTGTTGGTTAATGAAAACAGAAAGTTTATCTTTTAATCACTAAATTTTGTTCGTTTTATTCTAAAAAACCGTTTTAGGGATAAATACGAAAGAACTATAGAAGTATTCTTTAAATCTTAAGCAAAGAGAAGTAAACATTTGTTCGATCGTTAGTGAATGGGACTTAAGACATTTTTAGTCAAGACTTCACGGATTATCATTGAAGTTTTGACTAACGGCCATCCAATCGCTGAACGAAACTTCAGCGATTATCCATGAAGTTTTGACTAAATATTGTTTCATATTCGTTAACTTATTGTTACTTATAATTTAAAGAAACAAAAATAATCGATACCTTAAATCTTATTCTACTTTTACTTATGATATGTAAAAGTGTTTTTGTCTAATAATAATACAATTTTAAGTAAATATAAATAAAAACCATTGAGTATTTATTCATGAAATTTTTTCTTGACGTATAATATGCTAATAGTTGTTACAGTGTACTTTTCGATTGCTATTATATACTTTAAATTTTATTAATTTATATTTTTTTCCTTTTTACTATATTATTCTATTATTTTTTGACATTAAAAATAATACTATTACGATACTACATTTAGATTCACAAAAACAGCTAAAAATGTAAACATTAAGTTAATGCTAATATCTACAAGGTAAATTTGTTATTAACTGTTAACTTTTCAGTAAAATGAGCGAACTTAATTCTGATTTAATTCTGTATTCATTACAAATGAATAAAATGGAGAATGACTTGTTAAATCAACGACAATTTATAGTACACTAAGGGAACAGTATTATAAATATTACAAGTTCTCTGACAATTTTTATTAGACATTACTGATAAACTTGGGATACTCTCGATTACTCACAATATGTAATAGAATTCGAGAGTTAATTTAATAATGCAAGATCTTTTAAAAACGCTAGAAATATAATATTTTTATGAATCCTTATAATTAAATTTGTTGAAATTGTTGTATATATGTATTATGCAGTACTTCGTGGATTTTATTATTCCGGATAATAAATTGCACCCTAGTAAGCTAGTGATTTTTCTTAGTTTGGTTGAACTACAATCACTTTTTACGCCTAATATTTTTTATTGTAATTTATTTATGAAAAATATAAATAAAGATAATATTTTTTAAAATGGAAACAAAATAATTTAAAAAAATAGAAAATTTAATTTTATTATTTTATTATCATTCAAATTCATATGATTGTTTTTAACTGTATTTTTGCTCTTATATTTATACTTAGTTATATATTGAGATATATTAATATTTGTAACATTAACATATATTATCTTACTTATTATTATTATTACTTATTATTCAATAATTCTTATTATTGAAAAATCAATATCATTGATATAATGACGCAAACAA
>JABFPJ010001059.1:0-29267 GCA_022817425.1 Gryon sp. ZL-2020 | reverse complement strand
CAACTCTGGGCCAGTATTGGCAATCAAAGGTCGGCAACCATTACTGGCCCAGCACTGGCTATTTTTACGGCAGATTATTCTTTAAATAAGTCAAATAAAGCAACTCTGGCCCAGTCATGGTAGACAATAGAAGTATATTTTTCCATTTAGTTAATTGTACTTAAATGTGTAATACAAAATTTCCTTTAAAAATTGCAATTATTTACAAATTATTGTTAAACTGGATTTGGTATGTTTATATATACTTAAATGATAATATGATAAATAAACATTATTATAACGGATACGTATAATTATTTATGAGTCGTTATTGATTACTATTATTAATTACTAATTAATTAATATAATAATTTATTTATTACTTAATTAACTAATAAGTATTTTACTAAATTTATTTATATATCTTTATAGAATATGTTATTTTTATAGTAAATGGTACAGTTGTTACAATTATCGACTGATATTTTGTTAAATTGTTTAATTTACTAAAGTAATAATGGAAATGCATATTTGCGTCACCTCGTTATCAAAAATATTTCTTTTTAACTGTCGGCGCAACACTGGCCCGGTATTGGTTTCGGTATAAAAAATTTGAGAGAATGTGTTCATGTTATAAGTCGAGTATTTTTGAAGACGTCGTGGAGTAGGGGTAAAGTACGATACCAGTAACCGCAAGGACCGAAGTTCAATTCCCAACATCGGAAAATTAAAAAAGTAAAAATACACATTTTTAATTAATTAATTTAAAAATTAATAATAACCTTAAATAATATAAAAACAATTAAGAACTAAAAATTCGATATGTCCCATTTTTTATTGTTAAACATTGAAAAATTAATTAAAATAAAACCAGTACTGGTAGCTAGTACTAGCCCAACATAATACGGTGTTTCGTTGCCAATATTGCGCCAACGATGAAATACGACGGTCGATTACTGATCGCCATTACTGGGCCTTTAATGGGCCAATTTAAAATTTCCATCTGGGTACATTTATATCCTGTGCGATTTTTTTAGGCCGATATGGTCAGTAGTTACATTTTGTGCGTCACCTATTTCATATTATAGTTTAGATTAACGCGTTTTTACATAATGACTGTAGCTAACATAGGGCTTTATTTTGCATAATCATAATTAAATAATTCCTAATAAATGTCAAAAGAAAATGTGAATTTTTATTAAAGCTTTGTATAATGCAATTTTTTGCACCTTAGTACATATGTTCATCATACAAAATATTATGGTATACTGCAAAAAATGATTTTAAACTTTCTATATAGAAGTTTCCTTTAGTACCACTATAAAATGAATTACAAAACTTAAACTATAATTTACATAAAATAATTACAGCAATTATGTACAAAAGTTTCCTCTTATTTTACTGTAGTATAACGTTGTAGTCTAGAGTAAAGCAAATTTGTATGTAGTTTATTATATGTCAATTCTTAATTCAAAATAATACTATAAAATATGAGTAATTAAAATTTATAATATTTTTCTTTAGAATAATACATAAAGCATAAAACATATAAAACATATTACTATTTGAATTATTGAAACCGGTAAAACATGGTCTATAAAAAATGATTGGTTTTTTCGATTGTGGAGAAAACTTTGGTCCAGTGATAATAAATGCGTCAGTGGCTGTTAGTTTGATAGATTTTATTTGCTGTAACCCTAAGGTCGCAGTTTATCGTACACCGAGTATTAATATAATGTGTGTCAGTCAATACAAACACGCACACGTGCACACTTACGTACGTGAAGATATTACAAATTATGTCTAGCATGAGTATAATTCATTACGGTGAGGATAATACAAACTACAATGGTGAGCACAATACACAGTTCTGGTACCGAGTAAGCCTTATACATACCAGAAGTGGACTTAATTACACTCCATTATAACTAGGCTTCCGTGGACATCGTCTACTGAAGAGCTTCTACAATTCTATCGGTACTCAATACATCCAATATATACCACATACTCATAGAAACCGAATCGAGTGCCTGTCATACACTGACCGCGATCTATCCCCGTGCAGTTTTATTATTCAACGCCTGACACTAAAAATAAGAGATACGAACCCAACCACACAATCAACAGTGAAAACGCACTTGCTACGTGAAATAGTTCTCATAGTACGGAAAATGAAAATCTGCGAATGAAAATGCAAAATTCAAGATGGTGGATTTACATTTTCATTTTGATTGTAACTTTGAGTGAAAAGGTGAATCACATTTTTAGCAAATGTTGTTGTGTATTGAGAGAAAGAGTGAAAAATAAATTAAGTTTATTGAACAAGTGGAATATATTGGATGTACCGGTGAAGTTAATATGGAAAACAGAGATTGAGAGATCAAGAGACGTGTATGACACATAAAGGAATGATGAATTTCAAAGATCAAAGTGGAAATTTTTCATCTGCGTATTGTCATCGTGGAATCTATAGTGAATAATAAAACCAAGAATGAATAGTAATACAAAAAGTTTATAAAAAGATATTAATAAATCAGCAACAACAACAGATATTACAGTGTATCTGTAATATCTTTAGGTTAAAAATATTCTCAAAGATTTTATCATAACAAGGTTTGAAGAGAAAACTTCATACGATAATTCTTAAATTACAATTTGAAACAATAAATAAAAATGGTTAGAATTGAAAATTTATTTGCATTTACATTCATAATTTGGAGATCATACGTTTTGCGATGTAGAAGTTTATTTTATGAAACTTTTGTGTTATGAAAATGCCATTTTAGGGAATTTTATAACAATTGTCGTTACGAAATGCAACATAATTTTTATTACACACATATAAGTTTCATTGCAAAATATAATAATATTAACTTGCATGAACAATTCATAACATCATGTTTTATATGGTACTTCGCGTTTGATATGTATGTTATGTTATGATATGTTTCGATCGGATCGTAAAATTTTGTTTGAAAATATGCGTAAGATATTCAGTATAGGGGAAAAATTATAAGTCTTTACGAATCATAAGAACATGAAAAGACAATATGATGCAAAAATAAAATATGTATAATGATAATAAATGTTCAAGTAAATCATAGAATTTGTTTAATGTGTTCCTGAACTGAGTTAGATCAAACAAAATTATATAGACAATACTGTTATTTAGTATGTGTACATTAATGATGACAATTGTTTTTAATTTTACTAACATAAATCTATATTATTATATCTTTATAATTTTTTTGTATTTGCAAAGTGTTATAGTTCAACGTTTAAGACTCTTAAGATCTTTTTACACGCATGTCAAAGTTATATGAAAAAAATGTGTTTACAAGATAATGTATTGAACTGTTTAATATATATATTCTTGGAGAGGGAGGGGGATCATGAATCTAAAGCGCCGCTATTTTTGGATAAATATCATATCATATCATCGCATTTCTCTAAACAATTTTTTTTGAAAATAATGGATTAAATTGTTGAATAAAATTACATGAGCTAAAATGCAAATTTTCTGTACAAATATTTTCTGCCGTACTTTTCATCAAAAATATTGGTTTTTTGATAAATGTCATGGAAACACGAATCTTTTTTTTCTCCACTACGTAGGACTTTTGATTCAATGTAATTTCATATTTTTTTATATATATTTGTTTTAATATACTTTCCTAATATTTAAATATAACTTTCATTTATCTAAAAATATAAATAAAACACAGAAACAAACTGTAGCAGTAAAATTTTCGAAGGAAAAAAAGAAGGAATTTGACTTCAATTTTATGAGCAATAATCAAAGTGCAGAACAACATTTTATAGAAAACTATATAGATCTTATGTATCCTTTGCACCAGATGCTACGACAGTTACATCAAACGACTTGTCAAGACCAAGTGACCGTATCATTCGCTCGTTACAAATCAAATCATCCATCTTAAAACAGCATTTTTACAGCAAAAACGAAGCACACTACAGAGTGGAATCTTGAGAAATTTGCTATTTTGCGATGATTTTACAGTGCGCTTGCGGTGAAGTCGCCTCGCGGGTGTGATAGACAAACTACGGTTGCTCGTATATTGACCATAACTACTCGCACGTTATTTTGATTTGGAGTGCGCACACGGGACTCATTTTTATATCAGATATTTTTTGTTTTTTGCAAATTCATTGCAACAACATTGAAAACTACAGGAGATGCGATAATGAATTACGATTATTTCTTATACCTGATGTTTTCAGGGCAAATAGCTAACTAAAGCGAATGTTAATTTCTTGGTGGTTTTTCATATCACATGCTAAATACAAATTTAATTAAAATTATTGTATTTTCTTATAAAAATTGCCAAATCAAGTTAAGATAATTCAAGATCTCCTTAGAAAATTATTAAATTTTAATATAAAATATTAATACAAAGTATAGTAAAAAATAGTATATTACAAAATTACTTTTATCACGTGATATAATAAAAAATGTAATATAACATGTCTTACCATAACTTATTATATTTTGCACCCCACCAAATCTTTTAAAATGTATTTTTTGTATGTAAATTAATTTTGAGTTAAAAAATGTGATTAAAAGTTTCTTTAGATAATTTGATCTTTGGCAATTTGTACATTTTCGACCGATAGCGGACTAAACCTTGTGACATATTAAATATTAGGCTATTACAGATTTAAATTTATTTACAAAAATAGATGTATTTTTCCATAAAATATTATCATTTTCTTCATAAACGTTGAGTTGTCCTCAGATTCATAAATGATATAGTAATTTTTATTACAAGTTACAATAATTTTTATTATAATTTTATTTAGCGTGTATTTTTCGTGTTCCAAAAATTTATTGAAAAAAGTAAAGTTGGTCCAATTCATCCGAAACAAAAAACCCATTAAGATAACCGATATAACAACTCCTCCAAATTAGAAATGCTCATACGATAAAACATGTAATACTTAAAAAAATTCTCTTATCCTAACATTTTAACAATCCTGATTATATTCTACCTGGCCTAAAAAATAATATCTTCAATGAACATTTTAATCTTGGACGAAGAAAATGTAAAAATTAAAATAAAAGTTAGATTATGTTGTACATGAGCACTGTAAATAAGTGTCCGGTCACTCATTGCGTACTCTTGCGACGTCAGATGACCCTCCGGTTTAATTGAACGTGAGTTCGTATCTGGTCGATGTTTATGCATGTATGTTTCATGCGGTTATCGTTTTTTTTCCATTAAGGTTATCGTCATATTAGTCATATGACGATAACCATATTTTTCGGACTTAGAAGTATCATTGTGTATTTTCAAGTATCTTCGGACTACTTTCACGTAACCTAAATTCAACACTCGGATTTCATATTCTCCGATTTTGTACTGTGTATACGTAAACATTTCATGAGTGTGTGTAGTATGTGTATGTGTGCATGCATACAAGACCATCGGCTTAACATGACTTCTGATATTTACATCTGACAACCGCGTTTGTCGATGTTTATATATCAAAAGAAATTTGGGCAGCGTTAAGCTCTGATATGTGCAAAGAAACAAACAACGCATGCGAGTCTTTCCATTCACACTTTTGGTGCGGACAAGTGCAAAAACTACGATGCAGGTAATTTCGCGAAGCGGACCACGCCACGAAGCGAGCATATTTTTGCATATATTTCAATATATATTTTCTTCCGTTAAGGAATACATGTAATAACTAATGAAGGGATTATGCGTGACTTTGAATAACACAGTTAAAAGACAATTAGTATTAAAGTATCTAATTATTTGTAATGAACTATTTTTTATTACATTTATAAATTCGACAGAGTTCTCACATGTCTTAACTCAATCGAGTTATCAATTGGGAGGAGCTGTTATATCGCTTATGATAATACATTTGATTTTTTATCGATTCGGAGTTGGAATATGGCCAAATTTATATACAATATTTGTAGTAACTAAAACCGAAGCCCAATATACATTTCTTATATGTTTTCTATCTTATACTCTATCCCAAACAAAGTAAAGAAAATAATGCATAACATAACAAACAAGTGATATGTAACATTGTAATAATAATGATGCATTTTATTTCTGTTTCAGGTGAGTTTTTTATCTCGTAATGTGAGGTCATCCTGAAAGCTGGATTGCAATTCAATTTGTAATAAAAATGGAAATTAGCAGTCGGTACGTGAATAGAAAACAGGGACCGCCCTGCGCGAATAACTCAGAGGTTTGAATAAGCAAACTCGGTCGTCTTCGTCTGCTCTCGCACCGTCTCCATCATTCGCAAAGTACGGGCCAAAGAACGTTGTTATGATTGCTAATGGAAAACTATCCAATTCAAAGAACAAAGTGAAGTAACGAGTTACTTTATCGTTCCGAGAAGCCACCGAGGTGGCAGTGGCGCCCGAGGTGCGATCGCAGAAAGACAAAATGGCGCGGGTTGTTAAACATTGACTGCGGGAAGACAGTCAGAGAAAAAAAAAGGGGGGAGAAACAGAAAGGAGACAAATACGACATTTCTTGGACCTAAAGCCGAAAAACGGTAAAATCAGCCGCGAGCGTACGGTCCTGAAGTGTTATGTAAATTTTGAAAAAGAAGATTGCTTGGTGCGGTACAAAATTACCCGCATCTTCCGACGATTGCGTTGCGGAATTTACGACGCCGACAAATGGGCGGTTCAGCGAGAAACTCGAGTTATCGAGGCTCGAAAGTAATTTTGAGTAATAACGAATCTCGCGAATTTGCAAGAGGATAGTTGGAATTTGCGTTATGTTATATGGATATGCTAATTATGCTTTAATTTCATGAAGATTGTAATGAAATTAATTGCAATAATTACACGAGTACTGATATAATTATTTATCTTTTGAAGGAGAGGGAGAGGACGGAAAGAAAATTAAAAACTACAGAGGTACGGTGCTATTATTCATTGAAATTTTTACAATTAAGCAGAAATGTTGATGAAATTGTAATGAAAACACATTTTTGAAACATCTGCGATTATAATTGTTGTTTCGTTGTTTATTAAAAATTATGAGGAGATTTTGTTAATTGCAAATTTTTGACATAATTACTTCAAACTGATTTCATTTACAAATTTAAAATGAAAAAATTGAGTTTGAAGTCACAATAAATATTTGCAGACAACCAGCAAAAGCTATTATGAGCAAAATTCATTAATATAAACAATTAAATTTATTAATTTAAATGTAATTAATTTAAAAATATTTTTATCGTGATTTTAATTAAAGAAGAATTACAAAGATTAAAAAGTTTCATTTTATTTCAAACGATGAAATTTATTATCTTATGACAAATTTAAAAACAAAACACCAATATTTAATTTCATTTAAAGTGTCAATTAATTTTTTTTTATCTTCTCCTTTTCTTATTCGATATAGACCGTCTGTATTTTTCACTCAGATGACAATTACACTTTCATTTCTTCATCTTGACTTTGCAAGAAATCAGCACTAAAACGTATCAATCGAAGACAAATCTGGCGTATTTACTCAAACAAAGTCATCGGTACTTGATAACAGTTTCGACAAATAGAATTACCGAAGAATTCCGGTGGTTATACGGGAAGTTGAGGAAACCAGTATTTTACGCCGGGCGATGAATTTTTCATTCGTCAGTTGCGGAAATACGAAGTTACATAAGAAAGAGTAAATATACTTTCGTCGTCGTTATCGCGTCGTAGTTACACGGGTTACAAAATCCTTCAGCTTGAGTTTACCGCAATGTCAATATACGTATTACGTGCACGTCCACTCTTTATCTCGCGCATTAAATATTAAGCAGCGTTGATCATAGATAATGTACGCTTCTACTGGCTTACGTATATTTTGGCCCATGAACTTTCGTCAAAAAATAACGAGATATCTCATTTAATAGCTTGTAAAATTATCAGCCAATTAGCGAGTCTTGCTCAGATTCTGGCGCGACATTTATTCTCTACTTGCTTTCCTTCTCTGCTTCTCTTTTTCTACTCCCTCTTCACCTTTTCGTACTTTTTAAGTCACAAAAATTTAAATTTCAAAATTTCAATCTGGCTTGCAAATTTTCCATCACTCCTCCGCCGTAGCCCCAGACGCCTGTAGATTGCATCTAGCTCGACATCAAGAGTCTTTTACGCGGCTCTATTTTTTCGCCGTTCATCTCGGAATTGAAAATTCCTACGCCGAAGGGAGAGCACGCGTCACATTCTATCTTGTCTTCTATTAAATAACATTAATTCATCCACTTTCCATGCATATCAACGTAGGCGTCACGCGTAAATCCCATAACTTAAGCGACACCGTAGCGATTGTTCGCTTTAGTTTTGGTCGTCGAGTGCCTGATTTGCAAGATCAAATTGATGGAAGCATCTGATTATAATCCAATTAGGCTACAGTAGTTCTGCAATTAGAGGTAGCTTGTAAGGGGTCCTAATTTGAATTCGTTCGATACTTGATTGAAACACCAGATAAGATGAAAATTGGGCTCCAATCAGGTTTTGACGAGACTTAATAATCGGAGCATCAATTAAAGTTACGACAATTACTTTCTCAAAGCTCATTCGAACATTTAATTATAATTAAAACGTTCGAGAGAAGAACATAAAAAAAGGAATGAAATTGTTTTTTCTTTCAATTTAGATAATATAACGTCATTTTAATTTAAAATAATGATTTCAATTCATTTATTAGAATAAGTTTGGGTAAAAAGTATTAAAGAATTATTCGGTTCTATATTAACAAACTGGAATTTTACATTTCGTAATAAAATTCAGATTGAGATAAAGTATTTCATCAGTTTAGGTATGTTGTGATCATAAAAAAAAGAATAAAAAGAGAAATTATTCTTGTGTGTCAGACAAGCGTAAAATAATGAGTTTCTCTCGGGCATTTTGCAATTTTTTGATCAAACTCACTTCGTGTAACTGATTTATAAAAAAAAACAAAGCTTTGTGAAATATAATAACAGTGTGGATCTAACGAACTAAATTTTTTACAGACAACCTTGTAAATATACAATTTTACATGAATTAAATACTTTAATAAATGCGCAACTCCTTTATTTAGTTTGAAACATATCATTGCTACCATTCAATGCAAAATGTAAAAGTTCTTTTTAAATGTTACTTTTCGTGATATTTGTTATTTTAGTTCATGTTTCTAATTATTTGAATATGAGTATAATGAAAGGTTCATGAAAATATCTTTGTAACTACACCTAATAGGAACTCCGTTCTCTATTTATTAATTCAATAACATATTCGAATTCTTGTGTAATTGGAATCATTTGATGTTTGTGTAGAAAAAATTATTGATTAGAGTTTATAGTTACTGCATTAGTTTTGATAGTTTTTGTTAGTTTTTTTTTGTTTAGTTTTTTCAAATCTCTGAAGAATATTAGTTACAGTAAATTAATAATGTTTGTATAACACAGATTGTATTTTCCTCATTTCAATACTTTGAGTATTAAATATTTTTGTCCTCTATAAATTCAAATGGTGTAGAGACTACGTTGATTTCTGTTAAGTTAAAATGGGGACAACGAAAAGCCGTCTTTCAAACAGGGCAATGAAATGAAAGTCATCGAATTTTAATGTCATGCGGGACCTTCAAACGCCAAACTCGTGAGGGCTGAGACTTTTAATTTTTCGTCAAAAACTTTATTTGCTCGTTACGTTGTCGCAAGCAAACACATTGGGAAGACGCGCGCGCGACGACGACGACTAACAGTCACGTGGAGGCAAATTAAAATTCATGTGGTGCTCCTTTTCTCGGCTTCGCATCCCATGGGACCCTACGTCCTGGAGAGCAATACCAACGCAATAGAACGCCAACGTATATGTCAGGTAGAAACGACGCAAATAGGGAGAGGCTGTCTAACCGAATTTGCAAATCAAATTTGACCCAGGTCTACACGAAATTCCGTTGCATGCACCTTCGTGCCAATTATTGTTCCTAAACCGCCGTCACTTGTAACTGAAGTTGGCAATTTCTCGTAACACAAGATCTTATGCACAATATTTTTTTTGTCTATTTTATTATATTTATTTTTGTCTCGTCGATATTATCTGTTGATATCTTTTGTGCAAAAACATAGAGACTTTTTTTACTACATCCGAAAACCTGACCCAATTAAGTCTTCTCCTGGACTTGTTATAAGGTAAACGTATCACGAACCTTAAGCGAAATTGGGACAACTTGATCGGATCTTAAATGTGATTTTCTTTGACGTGGTTAGAATATTTTTATACAAATTATACGTTTCGAATAAACATATATATATATATATATATATGTATGCATCATAGGATGATACTCTTATAGGGAACAAAGTACGAATAGGAACAGTTTTAAAAACTACTGTAATGGGTTAAAGGAGTTAAAATTTGGATAACATTTACCTTCCCTAGGAGAAAAAGCAGTCTGGATATAGTATGGATGCAATCTGGATACACTTTGCCAGACTATATCCAGACTAATTTTTCCACGCGGGTTGCTTTATTTTTACAAAAATCTTTAGGTTACATCACGATCGATAGTAACAACACTTAATGTTTTGAAATTTGTTGAATTTTTGTTTTTGCTTATCTTCACACGATGGTGATTTCAACATGTATTTCACTACAGCCAAATGTTAGTATTTTCAAATTAAGGACGAAGTCGATTAATGTACATACAAGTTCACCTATTTTGCTCACATGTTAAATATATTCCCTTGAATGTTTAACGGACCAATGCATTTTAAACTATCTGTAGAATAATTTACTTTATCTGATTTTTTTGGTGTGTTAAATCTATTGACAACATTGCAGCAGTTATAATTGAATTAATATTAATTTTTAACACATATGTGATTAATTATTGATCGAGGGTGGCAAAGTGGGTCACAGTGAAACACATAGTGTCAAATATCACGAGCATTTGCGATTGAAATGCGAGATATCGGAAAATTTATTTAGTAAATAACGCGAATAATAGTGAGGGTGTCAATTATGTTGAAGATTTGATTCGACTACAAAAGCCAAATCAAATCTTCATTAATTCTTCTGATTAAAACTTCTGATACGTCACTTGATGAAATTCTCGCGTCACGTTCAAGCG
Source organism: Gryon sp. ZL-2020 (assembly GCA_022817425.1). NCBI lineage: Eukaryota > Metazoa > Arthropoda > Insecta > Hymenoptera > Scelionidae > Gryon > Gryon sp. ZL-2020. The sequence goes on along the minus strand of JABFPJ010001059.1, from coordinate 18,183 downwards.
TCGCAATTTATAGAACCTATTTACAACAATCGTTACATCCGCTTTCGATTTAGTTTGAGGCAAACTGTGGAGAGAATCGTGAAGCATCAACTTGCTCGAAGACACTTTTTCCGTCGATTGCTCTGTCTGAATATTTGCTCGGAAACTTTACACAATCGTATCATTCGACGAATTATCATGACAAACTTTTGAGCATTTCAATTCGTTGGAGATTTCAAACTCAAAACCATACATTTTCGACGTTATTCATCATCACGTCAAACACACAGATTTCAGTATCGTAAGAGATAAAAAAGGAGTAGTAGAGCCCAATGACGATTCTGACGATTTCACCCCGTCGTAATTTTTATTAATTTCCTCCAATTACTAATATGTCATCTTACTCGTTTCAGAAAAACTTAAAGAATATGTAACACAAAACAACACGTGTTATTTTGCGACAAAACTAAACTATAAGGGCCTCATTTTATTTTCGAGAAGCAATTTTGAATATACGTATTCAAAATAAAATGGAGAAGCAAAAATCCTCTATTAAATAGCGTGTGCAACACTTGAAGTTGGCTTTTATCGATAGTTTTATTGTTGTCGATTCTCGGACTTCTGATTGGTCGTCACATTCAAATTAGAAAGATTCAAAAATAAATATCAAAATTTACAAATGTTAAACGACAAATGTTATCTGTCAGAGGTGTATATTACGGGTTATGTGTTATTTCTGTCAAAATATCAAATTTAAATAAGATTAATTTATTTTATATTTATTTTACTTTAAGTGTAATTTAAAATTCACATTTAAAAAATGGCGCGCGAAGCGCGCTTTTAATCTAGTATTTTAAAAACTGTGTACCTTACTTTATGACTGTTTCTAGAATTATGGAGATCAGGGTGAGTTTAATTTGCTTTTTATTCTTTTATCGATTCAGAATTAGTTTACTAAAGTTTTGAAACTTGTACATATTTCGTAAAGTTTTGTCCTTCTTTCGTAATATGTAATTAAAGTAGATAAATATAAAAATATTATGTTCATCCTTATTCTTAGTAATATATAAAATTAAATATATATTATTTTTAATACCGAACTGATTTTTACCAATTTTTGAGGGAATATAGCTTTAGGCCTCCAAAGTGACGTGTGAAAATAGGAATGTTATAGGAGGGAGAGGGGTTCATAAGAGTGGCATAGAGGTTTCATGGGGAGTCCATAGGAATACCTTATATGAAGCTAGGGATTTAGCTGAAATAAACTAGTCTTAAAGTAAAACGTTAAAATAAACGTCGTAAAAGTTTGGATGAGAAAAAGTCTCGATTTAATTAATAGTTATCTTAATATATTTAATACGTAGTTAAGTTTATATTAATTAAAGAATCCAGTTTACAAAAGATTAAGAATATAATTAAATATACATCACGTTACTTCGTGTTTTATTAAATACATTTATAATGTATTTTACAGTAGTAGCAGAAAAGTACTAAATTTACTTAATCTTTTACTTTATTGTTTGTAATTAAATTTTATATTGTCTTTGTTATAAATTCAAAAACCTTTGAATAATGTTGATGAGCAACACAAGTTAATTTTATTAAGCTGAAACTGTTAATAATAAACTAAATCCTAGTAATATATAAACTTAAATTTATGTTTGTCTGTCTATTCGTCTGTTTGTCTGATTATCTGTTTATCTGTTTCTATGTCTGTTACTTCATCGCATAAAAACAACTGGGCCAAAGTAGCTTAAATTTTGTCGGTATGTAGTTTCAACGATGCTGAGAGTCATCCGATATGTGCGTATTTTTAATCGGGATATTATCGGGATGTCATAAGTATGTTATAGGAATTTTATAGGGATATCATAGGGAGGCTATAAGAAATAACTCTGTTTTCGCCCGGGCGAAGCCGGCGATGCAACTGGTATGAAATAAGCTTAAAGGTATATTAATGACCAATTAGATTCAGTAAAGAAGAATTGCTGAACGTTATTCATGTATGTCAAAAAGCAAACACATATCGGCGTTATTTATAAAAACACATCATCAGATTAGACTAATATTCTTTGCCACAACACTACTTGCTCATACAACTTAAACATTATTGTGATCGAAGATAAATAATTGTTCAGTCAATTTGTTTGTGCGCTGCATAATAAGCAATTACCGTCGCTTGTTATTAATTGGTAATTTCGTGCAAGCAAATACGAAAACACTTACAATCAAGTAAATATTAACACAACCGCGTTTCAATGAATAAAAACCTTGCCAAATTATTGTTTAAGGCGTGTGGTCGCGACAGAATCGTCCATGCAAGTTGTTGAAACAAAATATTACGCCTTGTCGTTATAACCGCTACGCAAATACCATGTACCGTTCGATATTCCCGATAACGAGGGGATACGTTTGTTTTGCAATCGGAGTCGACAAATATGTCATGGTCCCATTTCCTCTACCGTCAAATGGAATTCAGTTTTTGCTTTTAATTAAATTATCATCGGAATTTAATTAACTTCTTCACAAAAATGATTTATCCTTAATTTCACTAAAATGTTCAAATTAAATTTCATGTTTGTCTAAATTTTTATACATGTTTAATTAAACCACTATAATACTTCGCCTTATTTTTTATTGTAAAATCAATCAAGATTTCAAATTTAAATCAATATCAACTTTAAATAGAATTTACTTGGAATATTTAAATGAACCTGTAGTGTTATATCAGTATATTGATAAAGTAATGCTACGATTTAAATATCATAGCATTACTTAATGATAGCATAACTTACAATAAATTACTGTTTAAACAGTAACTTGACCACAGAATTTCCATTAATTAATGGGTATTATTATTATTAATGGGTATTAAATAATGGGTAAAATTAAATATTCGGTTAACCGAATAATTTCTGTCAAAAACTGGAAAATTTACTTTCCTGAACACAAATTTTTATTGACTTTTTCAAGAATTTTTGTGCATGAAAGGAAAATTTTTACTGTTTTTACCAGGAACTTTCATGTTAATGGGCATTCTGTGGTCAAGTTACTGTTTAAAGAGTAATTTTATTTTTCTTGTATGCATATTTTATTTTTGAGATTCAAATATCAAACGGATATTGCCAGAAAAAACGAATTTATCGAGAACTATTGTTGATATTTTTTATTTTATATGATTGTGTATGTATGTATGAGTGGATGTAGGCGGGTGGGGTTGAAATTGACCCGTGATATTATTATAATTCACACGAAATGTTAGAATCGATAGAACCAGCAAGTTATTAACATATATAAGATTACTATTTGACTGAACAAAGTATGAAATATTTGAGTAGTGCATAAAAGCATAAGTGACATAATAATTGTGTATTGTTAAATAACGCAAGTTGTGAAATAGTGTAACTAAATGACCTCGGTACGTATCATTCGTCCAAGAATTGTCGTTGAATTTTATAATGAATATTTATAATTTATTTATATACTCTTATATTCAGTTTCGCGAGGTCTTTTTGCCAACTTTATACAAAAAGCATTGTCATTTTATACATTTGCGATCGCCGCTATCCATCGAGATCAATTAATTCATCAGATTGACACGTGGCATCCTCATATAATTGTTGACAAAATTGGTTATAAAATTGGTTACAAAATTGGTTATAAAAAAAACCTGGATTAACTGACTGACCAATGGAACTACGGCGAAACGCAGCAAAAAGTTCGATTTATTTTTTTATCTATCTTATATTCGACTAACTGATCATTATATTGATCGGCTTTTTCCAAAACCGATCCATTGCTCTACGTAAATTTGTGTCTCAAAATCGATTCATAACGTAACTTAATTTAATTTATTTTGCGTATATCTATCTTTCTTTTTATTTTATTACTATTTGTGAAATGTGATTATTTGTTGATGCGAGAATTTTTTTTTAAATATATATGTATCTGATTAAATGAATGCATAATTCTATTTTCTTTATTTTTATTTCAATTTATTGTACAAATTTATTTTTTTGACCATATATCCGTTTACTTTTGATTCATAAAGATTATCTTGAATTGTTATTTTTATATATGCATATTTTGTATAGTAATTTATTTATTCTTAGATACATTCTACTGTCTTGCCGATTTAATTTTTTTTAAATCGACACGATAGGAAGAAATTATACCAAAGCTGAATAATAAAAATCTACATTTTTCTAAAAAGTGACATTTATTTACGTTCTTGCTAAGTTTAACTTAACCTTGAAATTAAATTATGTTATCGTGCTATTCTGTAGTCTGAAAAATTTGAACTAGCCGAAGAAATGCAACTCGCCCCGGTCACTGTGTTCTGATAAATAGACGGCATATGAATGTTGACGTTGTGCAATCTTTCTCCCGTATTCTGAGCAAATCCACGGGATCAAGACGCCTGTGCGCCTTTTTTTGCGCGCAACCAATCTATCATCGCAAGCATCGGATCGCTACGATGCGCTACTGCGTAAATCTGCTGTATATTTCGCTGGGGAAACAGTCGGTAAATATAAACATCTGTTTGGGATTCTACGTGTCGTGCGCCAAGTGGCGTAGACCAAACGGGATTTGGCCCGCGGTAATCCTGGTTTGCGGAGTTTCTATAAAGCTCTAGAATGAGTTAATCTCGCCGTGCAAGTTTCTCCTCGGTCGGCCTAATCCGAGCAAGTTAATACCATCCAACCAGGATCCAATATTCGCACTGGATCCTTATGCGTGTTACGAATATGGACGTGCAGGATTTCACATGGTCAACATTTGCTATTCCTTTATTTCGATCGACAAATCGTGTCATTCAGTTTAGCTATCGCTTTATCTAAAATTATATATGTTTACTTAATTTTGATCACTAAAAATACATATTGCAACATGTTTCAGACAATATATTATTCCATAAATAAAATATATAAATTTCTGAAATAGTTCAAAGTTCAGTATAACAAAAAAATAATTAATTAAACTGATTATAAGAGAGAAACATAAAATATCTTTTAAAATGGTATAAAATAATATAAGATACAAATTTTACATTAAACGAAGACAAGTATTCTTTTCCTGCCTCAGTAGGGTACAGCGATATTACCGCCTCGGGCGATAGTGTTACCCTCATTCTACGCCCTCCTACAATATTTTGACCACCTTAGGACAGTAATACTACCGCACTGCGCGATAATTGCTGCCCACTATTCAGGCATGAAAAGCACTGTACGCACCTTGGATAGTGTGTCCTTGGTACGTAATGTACTATTAATTTCAGATGTGATCTTGTAGTAGTTAATACCATACTATACGTATATCCTATTATTTAAATTTATCCAAATTATAAGGAAGAGAGAAAATAATGTAGCTACAACGCTATTTAAATAAAAGGTAAAAGTAGAGCGTGTGTCCTACATTGACTATGACACGTCGAAGTTTTGAATAACCGTAATTACATCATCTCACATTTGAGAAATTGCAAAGAACTTAGACACTATTATTTTAAGACTTCATGAGTAATTCATTATGTTGAAATTTTAAAACAACAATTTTAAGTTTCACGACAAAATATTGGTTATATGAAAGCATACATCAGTGCGGTATAAATAAGTAAAACGCTAGCGCGTTAGTAGCGCTAACGCAGAGATTAAACAACAAAAAGTTACATTGTTTTTAGAAAATAACACAACTACTTTGGTTTCTTTGTAGTCGTACGACCAATCCCATTAACAGCGGGATGCTTTCGAGAGACAGCCACAAATGTATAGCTTTAATCAACTGGCTCTATTATGAAAAGAGCCTGTTTTCATTGGTTCGAATATATGTCTGCCTTATGTTGCAATTTTAACTCATGGAATTTCCTATTCTGTATGAGCAGAAAGACAACATTTCAAAAAATAGTAGCAGAAAATTAAATCATAGCTTTTATTCTAGATTTGCATGTTTTATTATAACATGATGGGAATTTTCGTTAAAATATATTGAAATCATTTTCATATTATTGCAACGAGAAGTTGAATTCAATGATGAAAATTCAAATTTGGGTGAATAAATTAACATTTATGTAATGTACTGTATGTTTCAATTTGAAGTTGATATACGATCTATACAATATTTTATTATAAATATGCCTTTCTTGATTCATAACAAATTGTATATACTATAAATTAACGATAGAATTGAACAAATGTAGATTTATTTATGCATTATTTTATATTTTATAATTTCACGCAAATATGCGCCGAATATAAATGAAATGATGAGGGAGTGGAAAAATGTTTACACCATAGAGTAAAGAGTATTTCTTTTCATTTTAATCAAATAACTTTTTGAAAATGAAAAAATTAATGCGCATTGAATATTTAAGCAATTATTATCTGCTGATTTATTATAAATCAGCGGATTAAAGATTATAACTAATATAGAAATTATATGATTTATAGATTGAAAAAATCATATAATATGTCATATAAAACTTTAAATATCACTATCTCCATTATGTTAATTGTGTATTCTTAACAATTTATGTAAAACATTTTTATCTAAACATAATTAATTATATAATTAAATAAATAAAAAATACATTGTACAATTCTTTGGTTAATATTAATTAATTAAAGTTTAAAAACACTTGAAAATGTTTTCGAAACTCTTTAATATTATTTCAAAAAAATAATATTAAATGGAATAAGATATTCGAGAAAACATTAGAGTAAACAATAAATAGCAACGATATTAGAACAAAAATCATATCTGTCATACAAATAATCGGGATAAAATCTTGATACTTGTATTATTGATTCAAATGTTTATGGCACAGTTGTTTGTGAGAGGTTGCCAAGACTAGATATTCCGTAGAAACACAAGCAGAAAGAGTAGGGTCCGAAAAAATGATGTTCAAGGAGAGGAGTGCTGCCGCAATGTTTATAATGCAATAAAAACTGGCATACTGCGTCTTGATGTTTGTTTCCCAAGAAATATCACAAGTACAGTAGGTATGAGAAAAGTAGCAGGTGACAAGAACCGCAAGGAGAAGCACCAAGAATGTCAGCCCAAAGTGACATTATTGTGACATAAATTGAGATATAGAGTGGCGTGAAGAGGGCGAGCTATCCGACTGACAAAGAAGGTTAAAGGATCAGTCGATGCTGTTAGTCTTGATTATCTTAGACAGTCGTTGTCGTCGTACTTGGCGTTGTGATAGTCCAGTGGTATATGAGATGAATGGTAAACTCGATTCCGTTCGAAAAGCTATTGTTTCCTGCGCACAAACCCCAAACGTTGATGGACTTTGGTCGCAAGCATTAATTGAAATATTTGTCACCGCGGACTAATGCGATAAATTAGTTGAATTCAGATTTAGATTTGTGTTGATTTTGCATTGATCGAGCGCCCAGAATACCATTGGGGAATGCAGGTAATCGTTTCGTCGATTTTCCCGAGGGAAAGTACAGTGAAGTGTTCGTGTTGCGGATTCATCGTTTTCAATAGATCTCAGATTGTGAACATTCTTAGGTCATATTTAAATGATAGAAAAATTTTAGTGAAATAAAAGATTGATGATTTACACCATGGATGCAAAAAACATTTAAAATATGGAAAAATAAATTATGGCATATAATTATTTTTTCCTCTACGATATTTGAGTATAGAAAATTACTTTGCAAATACTATAATTCTATAGTAAAAAGTCAATAAGAAGATTTGTAAATATTTTTGTTTCTTCTTTATTTTTAATCATAATTACACTAACTTTATTTCAGTAATATTTCTTAAATACCTCAAAAATTTATTTAAATAATGATTATAATAAATCATTTCAACTGAAATTTTCAGGTAAACATTACAGAGAGTTACCGTTTTTTTGCCTTTCAGTCACATATTTAAAATTTCAATTAAGAATATGATACTACAGATATCATAATAATAAGCTTCTAATATTGTACATAAGATTGTTAATTTATCAAATCATTTTGAATTCAATTACAAACATATGCAAGTCAAATATCTTGTATTAATTTTCATACGATCCAAATCGTAGTGGATTAGCAAATATATATATGATACAAACAAAATATTACATCGTGGTATTACGTAACGCATTACGGCATTAAGTAACGAATTTGCATGAAATGTTATTAATACATTCGTCACATTTCTGAAATTACTTAAACATTTCTGAGTCTTTATAACATAAATACATCCGTTTGTTGAAATTATTTATTCAGATTCATTTGTAATAGTATAACATATCTTTTTTCAACAATACATATTAATTAAATGAAATTGGAATCCTTGATTGACAGTTATTGTTCACGTAGATTTGGCATCTTAAAGGATTAGATTGTAGTTTAATGTACACAGAACCACCCTAATGAAAAGGTTGGTGGTTAGAATATCGTTTGGAAACGGCCAACGCCAGGCAAGGCGCTCCAACTTGCGTTGGAGTTGCGAAGAAAAAGATGAAATGCGCTTGCAGAAATCGATCACGACGTTCAGTAGTTAATTAACTCTAAGTTATTAAATCCGCTAAAATTGGTACGATCGGCAGTTTTCGTTCCCCGGCGACTAGTTTTTGCCGTCATTCTTTTCGACTTCCTTTCGACTCTCCTCAGACTCTGATTCGATACAACTTTTTTCGCCACAAATTCCTGTCTAATGCCCGTGGGAACTTTTTTCCTTCCTAAAATTAATTTCACTGTTACACAGATCTTATACTATCATCAGTTTCTCAGTAAATGAAACAATATTTTCAATATTAAATTGAAGTCTTTTTTTAGTTAGTTAGTGAAAATAGTATCAACTATTTTCTATGGTAAAACTTTTCACATTATATTAATATAAAATTATTAAACAAAATATTATATTGTTCAAATTAAGATCCAATGAGTTTCAAATTAAAAACGTATAATGTATATGGGGAATTGGTTGAATATCTTACTTTGTAAGAGTAACTATTAATTTAACATACGATGATTGAAACTGTAGCCGAAATGCACACCTGACGCATCATACGTCAGTTAAAAATCGATGATAGTAACACGTCGAATTTGGACGCGAGGTATCTGTTGCTGAAAAGCAGGCGTGCAAGCGTTGCTGTGCATTGTAATGTATCGCGCAGCGTCTTCGTATGTGCCGCACGTAAACCATTCGCAACCTTTCATATACGTACATAACTCGCGTCTATGCATTTCAAGCATCCCGAGAATTTACGATGTCTTTAGGGGTAGTCATGGTCGTTCGAAAGGTGCCAACGTTCTCGAGAAGCTTTAAAAGCAACGCAAAACCAGCGATATATAAATATACTTTTACCTCAACGAAGAGATATTATAAACAGTGTGAATTCAAGACTAGTTTGGTACGATTGGTCGCTGATTCTTAGATCGTATATCATACATTTTGGAGAACGTTTGGCTGCTAGCGGATCACGAGTAAGGAGCAGCTTCGTTATATTATAATTTCTATATTTGTGTTGTTATTATATATTTGGTTCCATCTTCATATGACTTTTTTCGTCATATCATATTAAGCTGCAGTAAAAATTCTTATATTTTTATTATTTGTATAATAAAATAAGATTGGCATATTTTGTGTTCAACCTTTTTGTACAACTCTGTTGGTTGATTAAAGCCGTGACTTTCGTGACCACAGCTTCTCAGTTATTCAAAATTCACTTTCACCTTGCGACCGTAAAAAGAGCGTATGGCATTTTGTAAATAGTCAGCAGTGCACAGCTGGTATGAAGTACGGAGTTTAATATTTGCATTCAAGGTAGAGAACGTCCGACAGGTACTCGCAAATTACAAGCGAGTGAACCAGCAGACGTTGTCATGCGTCTCCGAGTGTACAGTACTAGATAACCGGCTGTTTGACTTGCACATTTCAGCCGACAGCGACAAGCCGTTCTCGGTGCTGTTATAAACGAAGGCTCTAAAGCAGCGCCCAAATTGAGCTGCACGTAGTAAGCAGTTTTCAAGTGGGTCTGCTATTTTATCTTTAACTCACCAGTCGGATGGCCGCTATGACGTTCAAATTAAATTCGCCGTTCGTAAAACCGACGAGGCGAGAGCCACTGCGCAAGAAAAAAAAGCAAATAAAAATAGCCCACCTTTGATATGACTGGCCAAAACTATAACTGCATAGTTTAATTTTGTTTTCTTTACATTCTCGGATAGAAGTATTCGTTTTTCGAATACTAATATTAACAATGAAACATCATATTAAAACCCAATTAAAAGCTTAAGTTGGTATGAAGTTAGGTATAATGATAATGAATTGCTTTAGAAAAAAACGAAAACAGTAGTTTGGATAAGTTTTAAGGATGACTTTGATGGAAAGCAATTTTGTTTTGCACATATTTCTAACAGGTAATTAATGTAGGAAAATATATTTTTGATTATAAAGGCATCAGAATGTAACACCGCTCTGAAATGGAAAAGAAAAGCCGAACAAGTACTCGGAATCTCACAAGTTCTTATGATAAATGCTAGTGATAAAACGATAAATCGTTGAATATTCTTGTGGATTCTTGAATTTAGAGCAATATAGACAAGCGCGAAAGAAGGAGAGAGAATGGCTCGGTGAAAATCTGTCTGAGGGATACCTCAGTCATGAAGAAGAAAAAAAGTGGCGGAAAAAACAGCAGGCCCTCCATTATTGCGGCCACGAGTACAAAAGTTGCTTTCAATTCAAAAGGATAATAGAAAATAAAATGAATCTCATTTTTATACCGCGTGTATATATTTTTCTTGTATAATTCAACATCAGATCCGGCGACGCAGCAAAAGAACCGGGCACATCACAACGCAAACTTACGCGGTCACGATTCCGCGCCGAGCTAAAGAAGATTTGACATAATAAAATCACGCTCTTCGCAGGAAGAATATGATTATTTTCAAAGAGGCCATGTCCTATACACATCGCATTACTTTAATATCTCTCTTACTCTCCATAACTTTTCTTTCCGCATATTCGTTCGCTCTTCGTCCGGAAATGCTCGCATACAAATCCAACCGTCCGTGTAATCTATTACGTCACAATTCGTATCTTTCGTTCAGCTTTGGTGAAATCACAATCAAAGGCAAGTCGCAAATTCTCTGCCGACGAATTGAAAAATCATTTTTAACGTATGTTTTTAAGTTATTAATTGAAACACTGTCGACGATATTATTTTAATTAAAAAGTGTACAAACAAAGTGAGATGGCAGTTTGTATTACATGCTTTTAAAAAGTTACACATTTCAATGTTACATCAATGCAAAACACTCATCTTATTATATGCTTTTGTATATCAATCGTTGTGCTTTAACCACCCGCAAACAAAGCTTTGGGAAGTACTTTCAACATTTTTACTTAATTAGCCATAGCGTATTTTTTTTGTTCCTTCTTACTCATACATTTTATGAGTAAAAAGAAACTGCTAAGCGCAGTATAGTTATGAGAGCATTACGTTCTTGATTAAATTAGCTGTAAATGTTTAAATGCGCTGATCTAAATCATATTCTGATCAAAAACTGATCAATTTCTGATAATATTTTGGTAACAAAATTTTTTACTTGGATACGCCTATTGGTGCAAAGTTTATACCAATTCTTCGCGTGTAGCAGGTAGCTCTTGTTTGAAATTGTATTCAACCTTCAAATTACAATTACATTGTTATCCGAAACTCGTCTGCTTATGGAACTTTGAGATGAAAACAATAGACAGCAATACGACGAATAGATAGATGTTAAAAAGACAAAAAACGGGGAGAAGAAAAGTGAAAAGCAGCAATTGTTCTACAATAAAATGATAAGAAAAGGGTCTAGATTTTGTATTAAACTTGTAAAAGAAATTCGTATGAATAGAATTTACTTATAATAAGTGCATCTACGACAATCCAATGTTTTCAGTCGTTGATTTATTTATTTGAAAAAAGTAGTGATTTGCTTAAAAAGCCAAACAAAACGCAATATCTTTTCGACTAAACTTGAATGCAGAAATGATAACTTAATTGTTATTTTAATGATTGTACTAAATTATTGCTTAGTAAAAAGTCAATCGGGCTGTATTATGGTTGTAACACCAGATGTTGGTTTTGACTATTTACTGGTTTTATTATATTTTGTAATTTTGTATTATATTATACCATATTTGATATGGTGTAATTAATGTAAGTATAGATAAATATTTTCAGCTGCATAATAATTTCGTTTAATGTAAAATATTTTATTATAAAAAATATTATGTGGAATCATAATTTGTATAGTATTGTTTATATACAAAACAGGGCACGAGTATAACGGAGGGATGAATTTACGCAAAAGTAATGTCAACATGTAATACGAAATGCACATCACTTGGTGCATAATACTTAATTGTACATATGCAAATAAATGTCCAGGTAATCAAATTGCACTGTTATTGGGGGAAGTTAATCTATTTGAATGTGAATAGAATGGCGCATTGTTTATACACGTGTCTCTGGTCGCGCAATTACGAATTATCAAACACATCTGTTTCTTGTTCAACTGATTCTATACTATGTAATTTGTTACTACGAGAGGAATCATTGAAAGTTAATAATAAATGATATCGTTAAAAAAATCAGTAGAACATATTTGTTAGGATGTAGGATCGAATTATGATAAAATACATCGGAATTTTGATTATATGTGAGGAAATAAAGTGTTGTTTGATTTTAAAAGACGTACATAGAAAATGTTGAGTTTTTCATTTATGTGTGTGTGCGCGCTTTTGTACATAATAATTTTCATGTTAGAATTGTATACAAATTTCCAATTTCTTTTTCTGTCAATAATTTATGTAAACTATGTTTTACAATGAAAAAGTAAACAATATGAACAGACTGTTAACATAAAATTTACATAAATATCTCAATATTAATACTAAAAATTTCCACATAAAATTCGTTCTGGAGTAATTTGTGTTAGTAATTTTTTATCGAGATGCATGCACATAAAACTGATCTGAAAACGTACCTACATATTGATCAAAATATTATATAATAATATATTTTTATATGCACTCGTAAAGAATTTATCGTTAGAACAGTTATTTCCTTCATAAATCAATTACCCACCACAAATGATTTTATTTCAAGAAAAATGAACTCTTCAGAAATATTGGTATAATGGATAAATTAATGAAAATAATAGATTTATGCAGTTAATGTGATTTTCAATTAAGTAAACTGTAATTATATAATCTTTAATAATTGTTGTGTCTCGAATATTTTTAAATTTTAAATATCTTCTGATATGTCACAGAAGTTAAGCATATAATTACAATATTTTAAAATCTAAAACCTAACATTTTAGTTTATAATTTTGAAAATGTTCATTTCATCAGATATTTAATTAAGTGATAAGTCGGAAAAAAGTTCGTTAGTTTTTATTTGAGCATCAGTATGAAACTTATAAAGATTATGAAATAGCGACCGGGCGTAAGAATAATTGCGATCTTCACAAAGGCGGCAGACTTATTCATGATTTTGCGTCGAGTCTTATCCGCGCCTTAAATGGACATTCCTCACAAATTCGTACTACATTATTGAGACATATTTCAACAAGGTCTGACCTAAACGTTATCACGCATCGTCGATCGAAACCCTTTGGGAATTCAAGCAAATCAAATGGCGGCTCAACACACGGCATAGTACAGCTTTTTCTTTGAAGTCAGTCTCGCCCTTCTGAAGCAAGCTGAAGGCAGCCAAGTGAGAACCACGTCTGAACGGTTGCTAGCTAAGAGAAGCGCAAACGTTGCAGCGTTGAAACGCCTATACAAAACATCAACGTTTTTCGTTATCGATATCACACAAAAGCGCTCGTGTACCGACACCCGACTTGTTTTTCTCTTCTACAATATAGCAAGCAACATTTCGTCATAGCGATTAAATATTTCCGCTTTTGTAGTGCGTCATTCGTATGAAGGAAATGTTCTTTAAGTTGATTAATCAATTATAAATTTTCACAAGTTATGATCATTACTTTTTCAATCTTCACGAAAACGAAGTATTATGAGTTTGTCATCAATTGAACTTACTTTGACAGTTTATTTCCTTTTTTTTTTTCTTAACATTAAATTCTTAACATTCAATTCTGTTCGTTGAATTTAGTAGAATATTCAATCTTTTATAACAGTATTGATTATTTTATTTTCAAATTCAACCATGCCTTTTTCAACGCTACTAAATTTTAAAATACTGTGTAATATAATTGAATTTTGCAAATGAATAAAAGACATTTTTGATGAAAACATACAGTTGAATCACAAGAATCAAAGTATATTTGGACTATTTTAAATTTTAAGTAATCGAAAGAAAGCAATATTTTCCGTTTTACTTGAATAATTGTATTATCCAATATTTTATAAATTTTAATTATAAAAAACATAAGTCAAATTTTCCGAGCGATAATCATGTTTCAAGAATACTGTAAATCCATATATTTTATTGCAAAAGCCATTCACGAGAGATCTATTACTTGAAATAACAGGATTGCTTTTAATCATTTGATTTGATTATCAATTTTCACTCAACACTTCTCACATTTCAACGCAAAATTTTTCATCAAATGAAACAAAGTAAAAAATGATACTTTCCAGATGAAATATCACACAACAAGTGTTCTTGAAAGTAATTATAGGCAGCATAACAAGTAATTAGTCACGTATTATTGCATACGTACATTTTTGCTCTTAAGATAAAAAGTGAGCGCACATCACCAATCTGGTTACTGTGTTGAAAGTTTCCCACCGTATAAATCAACGAAGCTCATGATTTATTTATTTGTTAATGTGAATAGAATCTTCAGTGTCGACGCTTTGGCGCGAGAATATATATACGCGAACTTGAAATTGCACCACAGCATTCATTACCGATACAAGCGTTATGGCAAGCAATGAGATATTGATATTTCATGCTTGCGAGCTATGCCACTGGGACATGGCGAAGGCTGATTAATGCGATCGTCATATTCAAGCATGTCGAAATAAATCAAGTCGTACAATTCGTGTCGACAATTCGGTGAAACTTCGTTAATTGCCAAGCGATTGCGATCGATTGCCGATCAAGTAGACTTGATCAAGATATAGTCCGCCACACGATTTTTTCGAATCCACTGATTTCAAATTTTTATTAAACACGATAATTCAATTTTACGCTGGCTTCACCAAAAAGCTTCTCGCAAAAACCTAGTTTATTGATAACATTGTTTAAAAATAGACAATTCTTAAAGCTGCAAACAATTTTCTAGCCTTTAGTTAATAATTGTATTTATATATATTTCTTGAAACTGTTGTAAACAATGTTGGTGCTTTTTGTAGACGATTATTTAAATTGCGCTTATAATAAACAAAAATGAAGGTAATTTTAGAAATAATATTATCATTATAGTGAAACCCATGGAATCAATTTGTAGTTGATTTGATTATCCAGTAAAAACTTTTCATCTTGTTAGCTACGAATTTTTATTTTCTCAATACAAGCACGTATTCGTTGTTTCGGTTTACAAATAGAAACATGTCAAAGGAGGCTCAAGGGCATTGTTTTCCTTTGCAATTGTGTTTGTGTGTTAGCGGATGCGCAGTTATGTAGAAAGCAACGAGTACGCGTGCGTTCCTCTGTTTCTATTCAGTGCACCGTTGGCCAAGGGTTTTCTATTGTTCCTGTTGAAAAGGCTAAAAGGTAACAGAAAGAACTTTTAATTCCATGGGAGAATGTCGCAAAAAGAATTAGCTAATTGATAAGACCTCTTCCGGCTTGGTTAGTGATTCGTCGTAGTTAAAAGGGTCACAGAAAAACTGCTTTTTCAGTCGACCCTATTACGAACTTTATTTCTTCACTAAGTACTCAACGTCATTGATTTTCAACGGCATTATAAATACAAAACATGTCGACCAATTTTGTCTATAAGTTTATCTAAAAATATGCATTTTTGTCACTACCTTTTGAGTGCGAGAAAATCAAGATTATAAGTAAGAAAATAGTTGGAGTTCATAATCGTCTGTTTATTTTACAAATATTTATTTATCTTTATACTATTATCTACAATACTTTGATCTGATATCTTACATCTAATAATTGATATGATAAAATATGTTAACAATCATAGATTTTACATTTTTAACAATATATATTCTGATTCTATGGTTGTCAGTGTATGTTTACAAACATTACATTGAGAATAATATTTTTACGACAATGATATGCTAGCTGATAGTGGATATTTTCATTGAAAAAAATCTATTAGGCGATTTTAAGTAATTCATACCGTCTTATATGTATTTGAATAGACTCAATAAGAGACAGAATATCTTATAGTAAGACATTATGTGTCTTATTTCGTCTATTTTATTATTTTGAATTTTGAAAATGTAAAATTTTAAAAAATGGAAAACGTTCGTAGATGTGCAATATATGTATATATTTACAATATTATAATCGATACAATATGTGTATAAAGAATCATTAATTGTTTATGCAGCTAGAAATGAAAAGAAAAATAATAAAAGATAAAAAGTAATAATATTAAATAATGGAGCGCAAAAGTGGCTCAGAATATACAGTACATATAACTAAAAACGTACGATATCATTATTCTTCTCATTCCCGTCAAGATTAAATCTTACAACAAAATTAATGACTACAACAAATCATGTTAACCCCTCATAAATTTACCGCAAACTTGATACGTATTATTAGGGAAGCTTTGAAAAGTAACTAAATTGCGGATCATTGTTTCTCCAGTGGCCTTATCGGTGTCTTTTGGGACCATTGAAGAGCCGCTGAATTATTTACACGACGAACTATGTCGGGAAGGAGCGTATTTCCGGTGCTGACCCTTCGAGACTTAGCTCGTATGTATATAGAGAAAGCACCTCGGTCTACCGCTAGGATGTATACATCGATGGTTTGTGTAAGAGACGATTCTGAATAGTGTATAATTAAGTCACAACATCGATGGCCGAGTCTGCAGGGGCAAAGAACAAACGAGCTAAATGAACGCCGTGTTTCTCGTTACACCGCGGTTCAGTTTCGCGGTGGTTCACTCTCGTGTGGCAAACAATCGCAAGGCAAACGCGAGCGAAAAAATAACGTAAAATAAAGCAGAAAAAAAGCGAGAAAAAACAAGTAAAATCACGAGGTTGCATAAAATGTGCGTAAACAATGCAACTAAATACGAAGAGCTCAAATTTGATTTCCGGATGCTCGCGTAAAAGCGTCGTTTGATGTCGTGTACAAGATGAAAATATACTGAAAGTACCTTTACGCGAATCAAAAAGTAAAAAAAAAAGTAAAAACAGCCGGGATCTAATAATGCGTTACGTAATTTCTGTTGGGACAATATGTTACATCATGGTTTTCTTTCTCTACCCTTCTTATAGCAGTTTTTTTTTGCAGGAAATACACTGGAATGATGTATATTTTTACGAATTTTAATTTTTTATTCGGATGCGTTTTTTGTCCATCATTACAAATAAACTATTTCTGTTGCTGTTATTGTACTGAAATTAAATTGGAATTATATAATATACAACACTGTAGCAAATAACAAAGCTGTCGAGTAAATATCTCGTATTTTTTTGTATTTGCCAAACGCATGCAACAGGAACGGGTAAATACGTGTTATTGAAAATTACAAATTTACAGTATCGAGTGTGTATTTGCGCGAAATATTCATACATGAATCAAAGTTTCGGCTTGACAAAATATTTGCAACCATAAAACAATGTTTATAATATATTCGAATGTTAAATACTAGTTTTCAACCGTATCCGACTTTGAATACGAGGATTTATTACGTGTGTATGTAATATCGTATTTTGTAATATTTGTTTTCAAACGATTTTTAATTCAGATTATTAATCTACAGACATGTGAAATGATACTAATTCATTAAGCATGAAATTTTGCATGAAATTCATGTTTTTTCAATACAGATCGTTTTTTATTATCATTATTGCTTATAACAGTTATTTTAAACGTTATATAGTAGTTATAATATCACATTAAATTAATATTAAAAATGTAATTAAGTTAATTATTAAATTGTCCATACATTAAATTAAACCCAGATTACACTCACAGCACAAATGTATTTATTTTAAAAATACTGTAGTTTTATTTATATTCTCTTAATATTAATCAGAAATTGATTTAGAAGAAAAATAAATCGTTTTAACATAAAATTTGAATGATTTACT